>JANTCA010003654.1:0-10642 GCA_024741275.1 Chironex yamaguchii | reverse complement strand
GGGGGGGGCAAATTTAAGATTTGGGTGTGATCAGGGCGATCTACATTCATATAGATCGCCCTGGGTGTGGCCCAATATAGTTACAGGGACCACGCCCCTATTTCGTATTAGAGATGTTACATGAGAACAAAAATGTACGTTTTAGGTCTCTGTTGCTCAGGAACCTAGACCTTTAGTAAATCTTCGATAAAAAATGTTTACTTTATAAAAACAAAAGTTACAAAAACAAGGTTACAGCAAATGTCGTATCAAAAGAGCTATACTTGACCGTGAGTTTGCCACAGGTGCACTTTGATTCGAATTGACAGTGAAGTTTTTGAAATTCTGAGAACAAACGATACGTGAAGGGTGAACCGAAGCAGTGACCATCTGCTTTCAAGGCACAGTGTCCTGAGATAACGATACTTTGCTTCTCAGAATTAAATTTGGGATGTCATGATTTGATGATTGCGACTACAGATTTTAAGGTATTGAAATAGGCTGACTGCTCAGTAGAAATCATAATACGGCCCTATACGAGGACCATACTGCATTTCAGGATTTGAGTCTGCCAAAGACTTACTTGAAGTACTTTTTGGTCTCGCTATGTAATAAATAGCGTCTGCTTGATATGAACATGCTAAACTACGAAAGAAAAGACCCAAGTACGGCCTTCGTACGCCAAAGATCTTCTGCAGTAAATTTTGGAATGAACTTGTTTGCGAGGAGACTAAGGTTATTAAACAAGGTTATCTAACCTAAAAAATCTTTGAAATTGCGTATAGGGAGAGTTAAACAAATGCCTCTATGCACCCTTAGGGCACTTTTTCCGCTACGTTTCAAAGTTACAACAAGGCAAGAGTTTTCATACTGGAAACAACATAAACAACGTTACTTACGTACGACCACTAACCGTCCTTGTGATCGGACCGTTCCCAACGTACTTGTAGCATGACAAGAATAAATTCCAGCACTGGTCGATGATATAGTGTTAATGGTCAATTCTTGCATCGTTTGTGATATCGTGTAGTATTTGTCTCCTCTCTTAATTTCTGTATTATCTTTAAACCATTTTACCGTAGGCAGTGGCCTAAAATGTAAGAGTGCCGCAGTGTCAAATCTGGTTACCCACATGACGCAAGAAGTAAACGTTCCTAATTCAAATTCACCTACTGAAATTTACCACGTCATGTCAAGAGCTCAATTGTCCTAGTTTATAAAATATATACAAATTTCAATAAATTTTGACACATATTTTGAAGTGAGTCATGCTGAAGGTACATGAGAAGAGTCTGTCCTTTAATTCCGCGCAACTCAATAATTTTATTAAGCATAAGAAAATAGACGGGAGATTTAATGCTTTTGGTGGATTTGTACTGACGCGATCTTCTTGCGACTCCGTCTCTGCTAGAATTTTTACATAATTTTATGATATTTACATATTTATATTTTAGGAATAATCAAGGAACATATGGTATAATAGAAATAAGGTTGCCAACACTGACACGGAGAATCATGAAATATGTTAAGAGAATTGATAACGATATAACACAAATTGCATGTTTAATTTCATTTTCTACTACACTTACATGGGTTGTAAAGATTTTTCTATCTCAAAATGCATATCGTATTATCAATGATTACAATTACATTTGTGCAGAGAGTTTGCATCGGACACTTTCATTATTTTAAGAATCATCAAACTACAATCACTGCCAAAAGTCCTTGGTACACCTAACAATTTGAAAGCTAAAATTTTCTCTTAAACTAAAAGAATTACCGTTGTCTCTTTAAGATGCCCCCTTGTCACCAATTACTAAGTTGCAAAAGATTTTGAGAAACGTTCCCTTAAACAGGTTGCTACATGTTTTGCTAACATCTTTTATCACGCTCACACACCAACGTTGTTAGACGGGGTGAGGGGATTCAACATTGAAAGTACGGAAAGGTCGCAAGGTGTACCAAGACGTTTGGGAATGATTGTAGACAGTGATTTCCTTTCTAGCTGCAACATTGTCAAATTTTGCTTCTCCATTTATCGATAAAACAGGGTGATCTAAAACATTGGTTCCTCTAATGACCGTAGACTGAAACTTACATTAAGATTCACGTATGTAGTAAGGACAGGTCCATTACACGTATTTTTACTCGGGATGGGTGAGAGCCTGGCGTCAGTAAGGGGAGCAGCAACTTAGACTGAGCTAAACGAGGCAAAAGCAATAAAGGTGCCAATTGGGCATTGCTTGTGGACAGTCAAATGAGGATGACGATATAGGGAAGATAAAACAAGGAATACCCCTAAAACTGCGGAAGTGACAGTTTGGGTGTGGAGAGAGCAATTAAATGCTCATTGGTCACTTCTGCTGTCTGTATTAGCTATGAGCCTGAGTACAGACGTCAGTGAATTCAAGAACATAGTACCCCAACTGGGCTAACGTTATTTTGTCAAAGATGAAACTCTAGTTAGTTTGTGAACACTGATTAAGTAGTAAGTAGTTTCTAACAGTGAATACCAGTATTTAATACTCCCTAGAGTTAAACTAATAAATATTTTTAACAGTACTTACTTGCCACCTGTGGCGCATATGAATTGATGACGTCTTCCTTCTTGGGCGTAGGATACAGCAGGTATAGTGTAACGAAAAAATGGACCAAAGTTTGTTGGTACAGCTGTAAGTGAAAAAAATGTATACGAGATTAAGGATAGTTAACAGTGCAAATAACAATAAGGATGGAAGAGAGGGATTGATTAATGCCGTTCGAGTAAACGATTTGACGCCTTCTGTCTAACAGAAGTTGAAATGCGTCCCGAGACCCTCATATCACATTGTTTCCTCCTTTTCCTGGTTTTTTTCATTGCTATTTACGTGTTCATGGAGTCTTATTTACAATCAAGAAGTTAAATATAAACATAGACGCACTCCAAGAGCGCAAACCTCCGCCAAACCAACATGATAAACAAACAAGAGGGGTTTCCCTCACTATGAATTCCTTGCTACTCACTTTCATGTAGATATCATTACCAACTGGGTTATCCCTCATTTGCACCATAGTTAAACAACTTGGTAAACTATGCTAGGACTATGAAGGTCTTATTGCTAAAAAAAGATCCAGAATCCAGGATTTTGTTCGGATCATTCCAAAAAAGTAATATTTTGTTCCTTATCTCAAGTCAGACACTTCCTGAAAATTTCGTCAAAATCAATCAACCAGTTTTTTGAGTTATCTTGCTAACGAGCAGACAGACAGACAAATGGAAAAACAAAACGGAAGACAACAACATAACCTCCTGGTGCTAATTAATGAGTTAATTAAGAGAGAATCGAGAATGCTGACGTCGTAGCTAAGTACAACACCGACGTAGACTTAAAAATCTAGGCAACGTTCACACTGCTCCGTATTCGTTTCTTCCGTTTTCGTCCGCAAATATGGAGCCCGTTCACATTGCTCCATTTTCAAATGAATACACTGTGAATACAAAAACGCTGCATGTAGCCTCACTTTGAAACAAAACCTTCATTCACTGAATGTTGCTGAGCATATTCAATACGCACCGTATTGGTATTGATTATCGTATTTGAAAAGCTCCGTGTTCAAATTGGCGCAGTGTGAACACAAGGCAAAGATGGATATGTTTTACTGCGTTTTCGATTGAAAATGGAGCAGTGTGAACGGGGCCTTATTGACATCTAGGATCCGCAATCTTCAAAATTCGCTGATGGGATATTTTCTTTCTCCAAAATGGCATTTAAGTTCAGACTTTGCAAAATATATCTACACAACCAAACATGCTATCATCATGTATTATCAAGTGGACTCTTTTTCAGAGAAATTATGAAAACGACTCTAGTACGTTCACAAAAATGATAAACCAGTGTGCCTTTAAGAATTTCCTAACCCTCCATCAGGTCGAGATAAATACGAATATTCTAAGCAACCCTAAACCAGTTAATTCACATGCAAAATTTTCCACCGCTCGTATACCGTTTTTTCGATACTGTTAAACGAACAGGTTTACCGTGTGCTAGCCCTCTATTAAAAGTTTTCCAGTTGTTTGGTTTTGTTTGTAAACAAAAATCTCTGTTTCAGTTATTGACATTGACAAAAAAACAAAATGAAAAAACAGGTATGTGTAGTTGACTTTGCTGAGTCAAAGTAACAGCTTAGCGCCTGAAAAACGTACTATGAAAGTTTAGTAAAAGACAACAAAACAATCAGTTCTACTTTTCCCCCAACTGTTCATCAATTAAGGCATGCATTTTCTATGAGTAGCGCAAAACTACCGTCTCTTCCAATCTTTGCTGATGTTTACGATGACATTTCAAAATCTGGGGAGGAGAGGGGGGCTTAGAGGAGAGGCTTAACTACCAATCCTTCTTTGCACTATGCCCTTTAAACCTGTGTTTTTAGTTTTATCACGTTTCTCTGCTGGACCTATTGGCCAACTTTTGTAAAAATAAGGGGGCCGGGACAACTTACGTCCTCGGACGCACCCCTATAGCACTTGGGAGACAGTATAATGAGTTTGTACCTCAGCTAAAAGATAAAAAAAACAAACTGCACTTCGTATATACGTAAAGTGTCAGATACTATTAGCTTCAATTTCAAACTAAAAGCGTGGTGAAGTTGTCATATTTGCATATAAAAACATAAAACAGAATTAAACATACCAAACCAATGTTAAGTTTAAGGAGGTATTAATACTTTAAAGTAAAACATGGATAAGAAAGAGCGCTTACTTCCAGCAACACGTAGAGTCATCTTCACTGATGCTTGATATTTTCCGGCAATGTAAATGATGCATCGGATGCCACGAAGATTGGTATTAATGTCTGTTACATCCGAATTTTCGAGATACGCATAGAATAAGTTTCCGTTCGGCAAAACGTAGCGTTTCTGGCTTACACTCCAAATTACAGGACGCCCGGATGTAGGTACATCACCCCAATAGAATAGTTTGGGATGAGTGTATGTCGTCTGAGGGCAGCGCAACTCCAAGGCACGTCCAACGGTCACATCAACTACTCGAACTGGGTCATTGTAACGGAACGGATATTGAAATTGTCCTAGAGCTGTAAAATAATAATATTATGGATAAAACAGAGAAATAAGACGTGCAATTAGATTGCTGTAGGGGAATAATTAGATGAAAAATCTCCAGTGGTGACAATCATAAATTTATTTCTGTTCTTTACACAAGACTACCCTGTCTACTTCTGTCTAGAACTAGTGCTATATTGCGATAAATGGATACCTTGTGGCACAAAATACATGTTTCTGTTAAGCGTATGCGCGAATAGACAGACACTCAATAACATGAGGGACAGATGAGAGTTAAATGAGTTATAGTATTTCTTTTTGAAGTATTTAGCTCTGTAGGAAAGGAGTCAGATTTGCAGCCGTGATACCCGAGTTTGAATCCTAGATGATGACAGTGATAACTTTACACAGGACCACTCTGTCAACGTCTATACGGACTATATAGCACAGACGATCTTAAATGGATGCTTTGTAGGCATGAAATACATGCCGCTATTTCATGTATATGCCAACACTTAAACACTAGAACACTTCTACTAACAGCGAACATTCCATATGACAGAAATCAAATGTTGGTATCTCGTTAAAAGTAGATGCAGCTTCAACTTGCTGTGAAACATACCTCTGGTTTTGATAGGTATTTCCCTACTCAACACAGCGCCTTCCGTGTTGGATGCAAGACACTGATACATCCCATCATCCAGTTTGTAATTGACTGTTTTAATGATAACTGATGATGACGTATATTGGATTCGGGAGTCTACTGGAAGTTTTGTTCCATTCCGAACAAAAGACAAGATTGGTGTTGGATTTCCAGATGCTTTGCAATGCAGTTGAAGAGTTTCTCCTTGAAAAGGCATGCGATCTTTTGCAGGACCACTGAAGAACGTAATCGTCGGGGGAGATCCTAGACGAGAGAAGAAGAAATGGAAAAATGTGTAAATTTGTTTCATAGATCAAGCTACGCAAGGCGTGTTATATAATGTACTTTACTTATAGGTATTACAGATCATTTAGTCAATGTATCACTCAATCCATGAATCGATTAGACTATCAAAAAATCAATCAGTCAATCAGCCAGTTAGCCAATTAATCAGTCAGTCAACCAACCAATAAATAAATCAGACAATCAAGTAATGTTCAATCAGTCAATTACCCAGTTCATCAATCAATCAATCAACCAACCAATCATTCAATCAACTACTTAATTAATCTATCAATCAATCTAAAACCGTCAATAAACATTTAATTAAAAAATCAATGTACCAACAACCCAATCAACCTTTTAAACAACAGACTAATCAATCAGTCAATCAAAGAATCAATAACTCAATCAATTAACCAATCGATTGACCAGCCAATCTATCAACCAGTGGACCAAACATCACACAATCAATAAACCACAATCAATCTGTTAACTAATTAACCAACGAATCAATCAACCAGACAGAACTACACAATTAGTTATATGCAGAGAGAAGCAGGTCTCCAGCAGTTTTTCATAAAATAGTGATAATGGAAAAGGAGATAATGATACAGATAAATTATACTGCTTACCATACACAAAGGAGCAGAGGAAGACTATGACCTCGAGACTGGCCAGTATTGATGTATGCCTACAAAAAACGAAGGGTAATACTTGTGTGTTTCGTATATATATATATAAGTAACATTCAGGTGACATAAAGTGATGATTATACAATTTTGGCCAAGAAATAACAAGGTGGAAAGTTGTTAGGAACTGATTGAGCTTCAAAAGTATTTTCAAACAACAGCTGTACAAAAGATTAAGAAATTGTTTCAACAAGTTACAAGAATTGTCAAGAGTCAAGTTACTATGCTAAAAATCTATTTATTTCAAAGCAAGTAATAGCCAATAAACATTATCTTATAGCAGTCTGTTAACAATGATATCGAAACAGAGAGATAACAAATCGAGGGAGGGGGGTCTAAAGTTACCCGTACCCCGGGAGTTGGTGTGATTGTAAACATAGAAAAACATACTTAGATTTGTAATAATTAAAAAGGCAAAATATGGTATTGCTTCAAATATACACAAGCGCCTACGGATCACTGATGTCTGTTAGTTAATCCTTCTAGCTGGCTTTGTGTCGTACACAGTACAAGATGAGAATTCCTCATCCTTTTAGGTGAGAAAACGATGCATCCGCGAATTTTCGACCTGGACGATCGAAGACACATGACGCGGACGTTGGTTTTCTTCTTCAAACAAGGCAGTGGAATTTCAACTATCCTTTCATACATGAAGACCCTATTGTATAAAACCAACCTAGAATAGCTTGTAAAACATGCTGAATGTAAAGACACTTCGGGTCACGGCAAACGTAATGTTGCATTATCCCGTTTGAAATATCAATTCTAGCTAATTACAACACTGGCGCACTCCTGCAAATAAATATATAAATTATAAGGCATTGACGTGGCAAAGAATTCCAGAGTTTTAAAGTCGATCACCATTTTCAGACGAAAACGATTTATTCACAATTTTCGACCTCCACGGTCGACTTAAAATACCTCGATAGCAACCGATCCTAATATTGCAAATGGCATTTCTCAAGTACACGTTATTAGGTTCATAGCTTACACTGAAAGCAAAAATCTGATATACATAGACACAAGAAGATACCGTACCTTGCCATATTGCTTTGCATAACTTGAAGACCTTTCCACTTCAACAGGGAATGCAGAATGAGGCTATTTTACAGCGACCCCCATAGTAGAATAATGGCTGTTAATAATTAAGCTCGTTTAATTTGAGTTTTGATTTAACTGTACCATTACAGGCCAAGCCAGTTGTAAATCACTAACGACACATGAACGCAAAATTATTTTTGGAATAAACGTGTTACCGTCCAAAGGACGAAAATCAAGAGAGCGAACTCTCGTATCTCCATTTTCCCGTTTTGTAATGTCCCGGCTGATTGCAGTATACCCACGAGACATTAACTATTTTGTAGACTGTGGGAATAAAAAATTTCCTTCGAGAATTTCAACATAGGCTTGCCATTTTTATCTATCTGTACCCTCTGTCTCATAGCTTATGGGTATGGTCCAAGGGGATGATGCCAAAAATGTCACTCAACCTAGAGGCATTTTTACCCTCAAAGAAAGTATACATGGATGTGTAGTCTAAACCAGGCTTGTAGTTTCAAGTGCCAAGTTTATGCTCATTTTAAAATATTAATATTAAGGGCAGATATTAATAAAACTGACGCTTTCCTCCTCAGGAGAAATTGATGTCCGAGTTCACAGAAGCCAAACAAGTTTGTTCCACAATGGGAGTCGTTCTTGCCTTCCTGCTTCGTTAGGCCTGAAGGAAGATTCACAATCAAGAGACGAATAGGAATCGTAAATCAACAAGATCATCATTTGTAAAACTCAGTCAGCACCATAGCTCCAACCATGTTTTGATTTACACCAAAAATAATACTCCGTCATTTATCTAATTTGCTTTTCAAAATTGTTGAGAATTTGGCTTTATTAGGATCAGCAAGCGTTCATTACATTAATATTTTTAACTGGGATACATGGAAACAAAGGTTTATGTACCTTTTACCGCAACGTTAAAAATATTTCAAGGTATTTTCAGAATCCAGGTTTTGATCCCAATCAACACCAGAAATAAATCAGCCTGAACCAGTCTGAATACCTACATCCTGGTCAAATTTCAGGACAATACGTTTCTAACCAGAGTTATTTTTCTAAAAAACGAGGAAAACAACAGAAAGACAGACGCCAAGAGAAACTTGACGGAGGCAGCAACGATAAAACATGTATTGACAGTAGAAGGGGAATCATTAACTTCAACATATTCCGATCTAAAATGACTGAGATCATATCTTGCTTTTCGCGTAATTATGTACAATTAAAGACGATCTAGAATTTTAAAAATGTATGTCTGTCTGAAATGAAAAAATAGCTCAATTGATGGAAAGGACGACATGACTTGGCAGGGTATGAGACTAGGATTCTGAATTATTTTTCTATGACGATGAAAATATCTTATCTGAAATCGAAAGGGTGAAATTAATCCTGGGTTTGAATGATCAATAAAGCTTTACTCATCAGATCTGATTTCATGATAAACATGAGTAAGTAATATTTAGCAATGAGTAAAACTTTCATCAATATTTATGCGAAATGTACACTTCACATGGCAGACTAAATAATTAATGATCTTAATTCTCCTTGTCTGATACGACTTGTTCTTAATAATTGATAATATCAGACACTGAGGCGTTACAACCAGATGACCGACCCGTGGTCCAATAGGACTAAGCTTTAAATCCACCATGCTACAAAAATGAACGAAACGACTAAAGGGGGATACTGGGATGCAACTCCTATAGAGGTTACTTTTGTAAGCCAAACAATCCTAAAATGTTTTCACTACTTAGATGGTCAAATCAAAATAGAATGAGCAGTTAGGCACCCCACCCCAACTGAATAGTTGGCTCCACAGCTGGCAAAATGGTAAGTAGCTATCGGCTGAGGCAAAGTTATGTGTCTGACAGTAGGAGACTTGAACCACGTACTCACTAGTGGAAAATTGACGTTTTTCCTGTTGCAAAAACAGCTCAAGACAATTGAGGCAAAGATGATTAGACATTTGAGTGGACTTGTCAACTGTTGCAGAAAATTCTCTAGCTCGCGGTATGCACAAGAGGTGAAACCGGGTCACCTCTTGTGCATACCGCAATATACATGTAGTGACCCAGTGACCCGACCGGGTTTGTGAGCCGGCGCAAATTTTCTGCATCAAAATCTCGAAGTATTTCGCTTTGACGCTATATTGTAAAACCTCCTTTAGGGCTTAAAAATTTACGACAGCAAAATTGCGACCCAATAATTAACCAAGAGTCCGGCAAAGCAGTTCAACAATTTAACGGTTGGACTTGGCCACTCGATCAAGTTTGTCCTTCTCCTTGACGGCGTATCGATTAGACGAGCCCAATTATCCTAATGAACTTGATGTGAATGTTAGGTATCTAAAATAGTGCTTATTCGATAAATTACTCATGCTACGCATTAAAAATCAAAACAGAACAACGCATCATAACATTACACAAATTATTTGTTCAAGGAAAGAGGGGGGAGGGGGAGGTCGGCCCTGTTGGAATTTATGTCTCGCAAAAATATAGTTTGACTTGCCACAAGATTGACAGTAAGCCATGGCCAGAGTAAGGTTTTTATGGTTTACGGAATTCTGAAATAATAGCCTTTAGCAGGTGTCAGCTCCACATCTCGGCACTTCGCGGCAAAATAAATCGCTTTCATGGCTGACGAATGTCGGGCATATGTCAACATTTCATTGCTAGCTAACTAATTGATAACAGGACCCTAACATGAGCATCATATTTGGACACTGGGCCAGATTGTAATAACCGGGTCACCGGGTCAGACCCAGTGACACGATGACCCGGTCGGAAAAAGTGGCCCGAATGACCCGGTGATCCGGTTCCATTTCTGGTGTGCACGTCTTTGTACCTAAAAGCTATACATTCGTCACTGTATTTACAAGTAACAGTGGTGGATACCGCAGCATTACCAGAACCTGTCTGCAAGCCGGACGTCTGTTGAGCTGGATGGCTGCGACATGGTT
>JANTCA010003653.1:0-10642 GCA_024741275.1 Chironex yamaguchii | reverse complement strand
CAAGTTCCTAGCTGTAAGTGCATACCTCTCCCATTCCATGACATCTTATCAGATCTTGACCTCCCTTTCGAGTTTGGATCAAGCTCGTCATTATGATGCAGATCTTGGTTTGGATGCTCTTCTTCCCTGTTGCTGTTAACGGGGTTTGCCGCAAGGGACCCAGCTCGCCCCGTATGACGTGATCTATTTCGGTGACTACTCTCTACTTGTACCCACCACCTCACCAGTAATGGAAGCTCCAAGGTGTTGATGACATTTTCATTAAACTCTTTTGTTGCAGTTTCTAAGAACATACAATTTTTATTCAGAATTTGCGAGATAAGTTACAGGTGTTATTTCTCTCAAATTTCTATGGTGTGTTTTGAAATAGAGACATATTTTGGTTCTGTATTTGTGTTATGAGTTTGCCTTATTAAGAATATTGACTAGCGCAGAACGGTTGATGGGCTATATTTGAGGCTAATGTCATTCAAAATGTGATATTTCCTTAAGAAAGCCTCTGTATGATCAATCCTCAAAACAAACATTAAATAAAAAACTCCTTAATTAATGTAACTGAAAACGCATTTGAGAGGAAAAATTTCGTTAATTAATGTAACTGAAACTCATTTTCTTTCAAAAAATTCCTTAAATTAATTTTCGCTAATTTCTAATTCCTTACTTTGGTCACACCCGTAATTTCATGTAGTAAGGAAGTCTGATCCAGAATTTGATAAAAGGAGAGGTTATACCCAACTACCCGAATTACTACACCTTAGTTCACCTGGGTACCTCTGGCTCATAAGAAAATAGCAGCGTGGCATTTTATAAATTGACAGAGGAAGAGCATTGCAAAGCTTCCTACTTTGAAGCTCTTGTTTCGGCCGTAGTGGCAATCAATGATAGGTTCGATCAGCCAAGCTACCAGTTTTCGACATTAGTTGAGCAACTGTTGCAGTAATCTTTTAATAATCAATCGTGTGATGAGGAGATTGCTAAGTACAGTGATGATTTGTATGCCCTGTTAACAACAGAACTCTCCGTTCTGGGCACACTCTGAAAGGATACCGAAATGGTGAATTTTGGCACTGACGTTTGTACGTGTCCTAAAAGCATCGAAAGAAAAGCATCCATCATTGAAGAATGCCATTATAACGATCAATATTGTTTTGGTTGGAGGTGCCATACGTCGTACGCCATAGCGCTCTTTTTCATTAGCACAAAGAATCGAAACATTTTTCTACTCAACAATAACATAAAAGAGATTCAATTCTCTATCGATTTTAGTTACATACAAGGAAATTGTAGACAACTTGTTTCTAATCGAAGTAGCAAACGATATCTTTGATAATAGACCAATTTGTAGGATCCAATTTGGCAAGTTTGTCAGCTTATATTGGCATTGTGTAAAAATATAATTTAAAGCTCTTTTCGTCTGACACTCTTCAGAGTATAAAGCGTCAGAAAGGATAGTATATGTACATGGCAACCTATTTATACGAAAAATGTATAGGGACTAGCCAATCAAAAACAAGAAAGGAAAATACAAAGAGAAAATAAAGAAACAAAACATTATTGGAAGAGTCCAAGTGAAAAAACGAAGTCATCTTGCCTACAGAGTACTGGTTTTCTAGTTTTAATGTAGAGAGACTCCAATACACTTAGATGATAGGACGATCTAGCTGTCCCAATTATCCGCAAATTCTCGTCCTTATACATTTTGGTGCATTCTGAATTTTCTAGTAAATGTTGGCCTATGGCAGAATCGCATGTTTTGGCAGTAATTTTCGCTTTGCAAGCGCAAGATAGCTGTTCTGTAGGAGGAATTGATGCTTGGCGTACAGTGGCTGGAACATGTTATTTGATCCTTTTTTACATCTTGGGGCCTTCTAAATTTTCTAGTAAATGTTAGCCTACGTTTCAAAACCGGCTTCGTTTTATCCCCTGAAACTGTATTTCCTTTTATGATTGGTAAACGACAGAAGTGTAAATGTGATGAAGGAAGTTCTTTACGAAGTAAACTGGACTTTCTTCACTTCCTTCCTCTGCATAGTGGCTGAGTAACGGAAACGAAGTCCAACAGTCTTTAAGTCGTAAAATAGATGTTTCAATGTGGTCGAATGAGACTGTTGCAAATTCCAACTCTGCTAACAATACGGGCTGGCCACAATCTTTAGATGCACCCTTCCTTGAAAACACAAAAGACTGTCTCGCTGACAGTCCATACTTAGGCGAGAATAAACGACTTGTAGTTGCAACTTGCATAACTTATGCGAATACGTCTACACTTATAATTAGAAGATACACTTTTTTGCTCGGCATATCAATTTTTTTCGACAGCATATATTTTTAAAACGTAGCCTACATGTTTGAAAAATGGCATATATTTGTACACAATAGGCCACATATATGTTAAACAGCCCATATGAATGGAAAATGCATATGTTTTATAAAAACAGGCCACATATAGTTATGCAAAATGGCAATTATTCCTGGAAAACAGGCCATGTAAATGGAAAACAGAACTTGAATTTTTGAACCGAATATTGTCTGCATCGGCGCCCTATACACATGGCTTCCTGAAAGTGACCTTGTTAATTTTCTAATCAGGGATCAAATTCAGGACGCATAGAAAACCTTTATCATGCATGTCAATACTTGGACCACTTTGTCACTTTGCTCTCAAAACTGTTGAAAAAATTTTTATTTCAAAGTTTCAAAAACACATTTATTGAAATGTTACACATAGACCTTGAATTGATAAAAGATAATGATTTAATTAAGCAACCCTCACTATAGATGCTAACTAGAAGCACTTTCTAACATATTACAAAATTAGCAAGGACGATTGTTCACATACTAAACATGTGCGAAGAGTTGGCTCAATTAAATGAATCCAAATAGATCCATTTTATACGCACATACAACTACTTGTATCAGTATTTTGATATGGTAGATAATTCCTTGAGGACAAGAGTATTACACTTTCTTCTTTCAAGGTGCAACAACTATTGTAAACCACAACTATTGGTGCCATGCTAAGATTTAAATAAGCTAATATCACATTTCAAAGCCTCAGTAAAAAATTGTATTAGCAAAGCCAAAGACGATAAATGGGAATGGGTTGTGTTAAAAAATATAGTCCTTGGATTCTTTACTCGTCCATGACATAATCCGACAGCTTGATACAAGACATGTGTAGACGTGAATGTCTCTGACGCCTCTACAATCCTATAGATATTGTAATGAAAATAAACATACAATATCATAAATGTTCTATGATAACTGTAAAAAGAGCTCACACATGAAAACATTACATTGCATGATTATTTTTATGCAAATAGGAACTCCTTTGCTAAATTCCTTATCAGCAATCAGCTGATTTTCTTTTCCGTTTGAAGATGGAGGATGTATGATATTCTACGTCTCTTATGATTCCTTCTCCATTGCACCTTTTCGAGATGTCTCCTGTTAACTCATCAACGTCACCCTGACAAAGAAAGGTTTTAACACAATCAATTTTCTCCATGAAAATTAGTTTGAAAACACATGGCGCCATTGTTAGAGCATTATTAAGTGTTATTTATACCTCTATCTGTTTTACTATTCTTCATTCTTACTCTGCTATCTCCACCACTTACCATTATCCCTCTTAATCCTACTTCTACTACCACTATATTTATCAATCAAGTTTGACTTTAAATCCAAAGATATCAAATGGTACATACAACAAAGCTTTGTTGCAGTCACCGTGATGGACACTTACTTACTTACTGAGTTTGTAGAGTTTCCGTGTTTGTCGTGGCCAAATGTTGTATTATGGCTGCGGTCTCTCGTTTCCAAAACATTTGGAGCACCTTTGAACACTCAAGGACAACAACAGTAACTACACAATGTCCTGGCAAACACTTGCATCTACAATTCCACAATTTCATATATATACATACATTGAATACTTAAGTTGTGAAATAACAACCTGTAGTAATACACAATTCTCCCTACAAATACCCATTCAAAAGAAACTAAAAAGAATGTTTGCATCACTTGGTTGTCCCATTGCCTTCTTCTGCATTACAAAACTCATGTTTATGTAGTGTATAAGTAGGGTCTTGTCGCCACAATGTTGGAATAAGCATGCCATATCTCTTGCAGTTGGCTGCATTTGACTAATGTATGAGTGCCTCAGAGATGTGTTCTTTGTTCTCAATCACCCATCTTACATGACTGCTCTAATCTTCAAACATTTCATCCACTCAAAGCATACGCTTTTTGTTCCAAAGCCAAACTAAATCATCTAAACTTGTCGTTTCTTTTAAGACCAAGCAAATCTTGTTAAGCAGCAGCATGGTAGGCTAAGTGTAAAGGTAAATACCGACATTCAGCTAGTGTTTGTCAGTTGTAAGGTTAGTGAAGACCTTAAGGCACGAGAGGTTAAGTCCCCCTTGGTGAATCAATATTGATATCTTGTGTCAATATGCATAGAAATGTAACCTGTGGAATGTAGGGTATGTAGGCTATGCTGTTGGACACCTTCATAAGCTCATGGAAGGACACACAAAGAAATGGTCCTCCAATCACAAACACTATGACTACAAACATGATGGTCAAATTGCAAAACACTCGTTAGAATATTCTTGTATTCTAGTAAAATGTACCATATGCTTTCATTTTACAAAAATTGTGTTAGACTTAACAAAAATGTACATCATAAGAGAAAAAAATGTTAACTTTATCTACAATAACTGTTTACTTCCGTATCTGACAAATTGAGAGCAAATTCATTTTTCACTCGTCGTGACACATACTTTTCAATAGAAAATAACTGTTTTGCATGACAACCCTTACATAAGCATTTCACGCACATGTAACAAAATATCAACTATATCATAAATTATTGAAAAACACATGAGTAAGTGACAGGCCTATTTAAATTTCTAGATTTATTATCTAAAGTTCCATGACAATTACATTGAAATACAATACCTATGGAAGCCTTGATCAAAGCTAAAATATAACGTTTTGACCAAACTTTGTACAGTAGTGCATTACATTGCGACACTATCAAGATCAATTATTGTAACTTTAAGGAAGGCACTGACAACCACAACAAATGCATCCTTGCCTTTTAATAATCAAGCATTAAGGCAATTTTTAGATTTTTTATGATTTTTCATCTGAATTTTCGAGTCGCTGGTTATGATGAGATGGTTATTAAAGAATATACCATGACATTGCATTTATAGTTTTAATCCTCATCCCTATGTATTACTTTTTTAAAAAAGTTCTTATGCCCCAAACTATCAAGACTCCCTCCTATTATGTACTCAAGAGAAGGTGATCCAAGTAGAAAAGATTGTTTTAAGTGTGCCAAAAAGGTAATGCAGTGTCAGGTCTGGTGTTGTTGAAAACTGTTGTAGTTTTATTGGTCGAGAGAGTGCGTTTTAGATGGACCCACTACCAAGGAGTTGACATGCTAAAGTTTCCTTTCATACACTTGTTATCTTCTTGTTCTTCCTTCAACACTGTTTCTTCCTACTTGATACTACAATTATTCTCTCTGCTTGCATTACTTTCAGGTCATCTCTTTTGCGTTTATTTTCGACTTTGAGTGATGTTATCCTCAACAGTTACGTGTTACTTATATATTTAAACAAAATATTAACATCTTGTAACATATGTTTTTTTATATATCAACAGTTTACTTTCTTTTACTATGTAATAGTTGTTTTTTAAGTTACCAAAAAAGGTCTATGTATATAAACTATAACAGTTTTCTGAAGAATTGTTAAGAATCAAAATGTATTTAAAAGTATTTATGTCTTGATCACAGGGATGTAATAACAAGACGAGCTCATTGATTTTGTGTAGTTGAGCTTCAGATAATGTTGACCTGCTAATTCAAGAAAATTCCTTCCGTGACTGACTTTGTCACCAACACTTCATTAAGTAGTGGGCAAGACCTCACTTTGTTTCCAGATTACCTAATGTCTTGAATCTGATCAGTGTTACCATTTTGACCCCAAGCACCATCACTTGGAATCATTAATAGACCTTTTCGGTCTGACGTCATACGGCCTGTTTTCAACGACAATGAACTTGATCAAGGTGAAAAGAAACCGATTCCGCCGCAGACAAAGGTACGCATTTCACTGTTACAGTCGCATGCTTTGATCATTTAAAGTAGATTTTGGGCACAAATATTGAAATTTGAGTAGAAAACAGCTTTAATGGAAAGACTCACTCATGAGCTACAATTTGAAATAAGTTTAGCATTGGGATGTGTAGTTTTTAACCTGAAGTTTGTTAGTGTACTGACTTCTTCACTACCAACCCGTTACTCAATACAGCTGGTTTTCCTCAATAAATTATTTTTCCACTTCTCGAGTAATCGATCTCCACAGCTAGATCAATTTCAGATCCAGCAGCAATTTCTTTCTCAATTACTTCAGAGGGCCTGTCAGTTTGCTTTACATTCACAGATGACGACAAATGAGTCACTGAGTCGCCTTAATGGGTTGCTTGTATCTGCAGTTTCTGTTCAGATTTCGCTCTTTTCCTTGCAATGTCACATTCTTAAAGCTGAACTCTCGAGTTAGATTCATCTTTTTTCTTTGAATTTGAATATATTTGAACTGTAATCACGGTGGCTTTGATCTGCTCACTTTCGACTTAAACAAGAAACGGGCCAGAATTTTACATAAACACAGAAAACGTTTTGTTTAAGACGTAAGACCAAACATCTCAGTAAAGTATGGTGGGCGAATCCCTTTATATTGAATAATTTGCCTTATTTGAGTTGTCTCACCTGTTTGGAAATGTTCTGAGCATTAACAAACAGGTTGATTCTTTGATATAAGGCACTGCAATCAGAGTTCACCGGCTTTACGGCCCGAATCTACTTTCTCCATTTCTTGCAATTCTTGGTCACCGATCTCAAAAAAAAGACTTTTTTGAGATCAGTGATTCTTGGTCTTGTCCGGGAAAATTTAAAAGCGGACATTGTTCCCCATAATGTTGTGATTTGTAATTCTAAAAGCAATAAGGCCTTCAGCATTTTGAAGACAAAATTTGCTTGGGATTGTATTGCTGATGCGCTCACTCTCAGTGCCTCAGCATAGCAGCCGCGATTTGTTTTCACCTTGACGACGTTGCTATGGGTGGTTGTCACGGAGAAAAGAGAAGGTTTATACATTTTCACTGTTTTTATTATTCAAGCACATAAAGGTACCGCGTTTCTTTTTGCGGTGTAAAACTTGTAAATCGCCTTGAAAATTTGCGACATTGCGCTCAAAACATGCTCGAAACCTTTTTTCGTCTGACACTCTTCAGAGTATTAATCATCAGAAAAGAAAATCTAGATACATGACAACCTTTTTATAAGAGATATTGATCGAAACTTCCCAACCATAAACAAGAAAAGAAAAAGACAAAGAGAAAATGAAGAAGCAGAGCATTATTGGAAAAGTCCACGTAAAAAAAAGGACTCTTTCTGCCTACAGAATAGTGGTTTTCTTGTTTTAATGTGGACAGACTCCAATACACTGATATGAAAGGACGATCTAGCTGTGCCAATTGTCCGAAAAATCTCTTTTTTCTACATCTTGAGCCCTGTGAATTTTCTAGTAAATGTTGACTGTGTTGGGTCGTCCGTATATTCTTTTTTCCCATAAAATTCAATTCAGTGAAGGCCGACCATAGGTTAACACATGTCAACTTTGAAAACCAAGCAGGAATGGTATTTATTTGATGCACAGTACAGTAGAATTGTCTAAGTACTGCAAATGATTTTAAGTCATGAAATTGAAATTTAATTTATTGAAATTTCATATTTTTGTTCTTTCCCAGACCCCTTTGTCTTATTTGCTGCAACAACAACATCATTCGTTCTTTACGAAAATCAAGCAAATATGGTAGGGAAAGGAACCCCTTACATGACTGTTATTATCGTAGTTGATCTACCCCATTGCTTCTCTTTCGAAGTAGTCTTTTGTTTTGTACTGGTGCAAAGTGTGTCATCGATATGTTGCCCATAGTATTTTATGTGACATTGTACGAAACGACTTTTTATCTGTCTGAAAAGGCCCATGTAATGCACAGATAAAGTAATCGTCTCGTATTATGAGCTTGCTTTTCCGTTACTGTTTATCGTGCACAGCTGTAAACCTGTTAGCTTCGTTAAAATACAATATTGACCAGCAACATTTACCTTGGAGTTGTCTCGTGCTTGGTCGTGCGACAACGTAGGCTAAACGATGTGTGAAGTGTTGTGTCAGTCAGTGGCAGATACTACGAGGGTGACCTGAACGATTCCTGTACGATGCATTCAATCACGTTTAAGTCTGTTGACCAAGTCTCTTCAGTTATACTTAATCGGTAGTATTGACATTTCTATTTAACCGAGTTGTTCTGGAGTTTTCCCCTGACTTTTATTTCTGATTACATTGACAACCATGCTGCTAAACAAAGATTCTTGATTACCACAAGAGTTGTACATTTGTTATAATAAAACACGGGTTAACACAAAATGGTTTCTGATTAAATAAATTGAGATTTTTCATTGGTTATAAACACACGTTAGAAAGGTTAGCTCGCTGAATGATATTGTTAGCATGATTTTTCATCTGAATTTTTGAATCGATGGTTATGACAAATTTGTGTTATTACTAGTGTGAGTTTTGCAGCTTTTTTGGTTGTCATTTGGAAATTTAAGATATTGATGTTTAGTAATATAAACATCCACAAAAGCAAATATATTGAGCATCCAACTGCAAACATGTTAGCATTTTTTGGCTCATGGTGTATTATGCATATATATCTTGATTAGATGAAAGTCGTTAACTTGCTGCTGTGTTGTCGAGTTATTGCTAATAGTAACTGTTTTGGTGTGTATATATACATATATACATACATACATACATACATACATACATACATACATACATACATACATACATACATACATACATACATACATAAATGTAGATTCTATTCCTGTATGAGTAATATAAGTATTGATATGATTTTCTTTGTTATTCCAGGGAGACAGTACAGCAACGATCAGAACCCGCAAATTTATGACCAACCGATTGCTGCAACGGAAGCAGATGGTTTGTTTGCATGTCTGTTATTTATATCTCTGAATTTTTGTGGGTTTTTTGTTTTTAAATGATAGTTAACTTCTTTGACAATTTTCGTCTTTGTTTATTGTTAATACCAAATATTTCAGCTTGAGATACTGAGAACTTGATATATCCATCACAAAACATTTGTGTCAGAATGGCACATCAGTTTGAGTGTAGGCATATGTGATTGAGGGTTACAAGTTCGATTCCTCTTAACTATGCACCAATGCAGCTACTGTACTGCTCTGTTCTGATTTGTATACATGGATCTTCTAAATACGTAAAAGAACCTATGTTTTGTAAAAGAAGTAAAGAGTTGAAACATTGAGAGTGTTTATTTCTTGCTCTTTACAAAGATTTTTAACAAACAAGGTAGATTATGATTTTAAGAATCACACATACATTTATTCATCATCTTCATCATCATCATCATCATCATCATTTACATTTTAACGTCGCTTTTCGATGCTGGCGTGGGTTGGATGGGGTTTTACAATGGCTCTCTTCCATTCCAATCTGTCCTGTCCCAGAGCAGGATCAAGACCCAGCTGCTTTAGGTCATCATGGACAACCTGTATCCATGTCTTACGGGGCCTGCCTCTACCAACAGGACCATCAACAACAAGGTCCCTGCACCTCTTGAACCAGTTACTATCCTCTCGCCTCTATAACTATTATTGGGATAACTAAATTTATTGGGATAACTAAATTTATTTTGGACTTTGATAAGGAAACCAGATGTGTGTATATGTACAGATTTGTTTTTAAATTGTGTTTTATTCCCTGGTATTAGAACATCATCTTAATAAAAATCATGACAGAGAAGTAGTGCACAGTGTTCACCATGAGGAAATTAGCATATGTGCTTGTAAACCACAGCCATTTTTTATGTGTGTGATTCACACATTTATATGCACAGTGAAGTCAAAGGCACCCAGATATCCAATGTATGTGTAATTAAGCCTATGCATTATTGGCTCCATAGTGTGCCAATGCATGCCCTTATGACTACATGCATTAAATGACGGACTGTTTAACTACTTTACATCCACATTTCTGGTGACTAGAATTTTCCCAGGCATTAGGAAAGTTTTGTTGCTAGAACCTGTTCTTTTATTGATTATCGTTTTTCTGTAACTCTCTCGCTCTTTCTTAATTAATACAGTGTCATTTTCTAGTATTTCAGTATGCCTGTATTTTTGTAGTAGCTCAATTTTTTATATTGCTACAAAAGTTAACAGACAGAATTGGTTTTAACCTATTGTGTGACTTTTGACCTCCAGTACTTTTGGGTTGTAAAACTATTAAGTAACCATGTTGTTGATAATGCTTAATTTTATAGCATTATTTCATTTCTGGTTGAGAAAAGGCATGTAATCTGTATTTAATGGCTTAAAGTAGTGAAATTGTCGATGCAAATGTTATTTTGCCTTGGGGTGCACTATTTCTCATGTAGATTCCTAGTGTCAGGCCTAGTTGTATAAACTGACTAGTCTTTGATTTTGTTAAAAATTGTTAGTCTTTTATTTCATGATTGAATA
>JANTCA010003652.1:0-10643 GCA_024741275.1 Chironex yamaguchii | reverse complement strand
TAGTGCATACAGGGAATGTGATGCTATGCCTGTTGTGAAATATGCTAATGAAAAGGTTGTGCCATTAATTCGTTCTACTTAGTAAAAGAACCAAAGCAAATTGTGCTCTCAAATTGTCAACAATTTATCAAAAATCCAGCTGTATAAAATTGTTATGACTTGCAACTACTTGGGCAACTCCAAAGGGGGTCTGAAGAGACTCCGCCCCCCACACGCTTTGCAAAGAAAAGGTTTTTTGTTTGTTGCAATTAAGAAACTCTCCAAAACATAATGTCAGACATTGATAAATACATGATTATTAAGTCATGCCAGCAGCAATGAATAATAGTCCCACTTCAACCTTTTTCATAAAATCATAGCAAAATTATAATGCATTTCTTTTCAGTCAAGTAATGCTGGTGCCGCGCCAGAGTTGCCATTTTCAAAAATTTAGCCAGACTCAGACCCCTTGCATATTATTTTATTGTTTTAAAAATTTTTTCACAAATTTCACAAATTGTTTCGTACAGCAGAAAAACATGACTTTATCAATTCATTACTTTGAGGACAATTGTAAGGACTACACAAGAATCAGAGCCTTATTAGTTGGCATCGTTTCTTGTTAAAAAAATAGTCAAGCATGGTTCTTGAGAGTGATATTTGCTATCTAAGTGACAACACTGTTTACATTTTACAAGTTGGACAAAGAGCAATGATGAAAACACGGATTATAATCGAATTTAAATATAAAGAAGATTAATCGCTTTTGCCAAAATGAGTGTAACCAAAAGTATTCAGAACGTGTGACACTCTTGAATAACAAAGATGAGTGACAACAAAATGAGCGAAGCACATAACAAACTTGAAAAGACCAAATTTCTTTTGCATCATTCAACTTTGATCTAAAACGTTTCCTTTATAGAACTGACACAGTCTAGAAAACAGACTTGGTTTGAATCTAGACAAATACAGTTTTTCTAAAAAGGTAGACTACTATTTACAAGTTATCTGACCTAATTTAACTGTCGGCAATGATCAAAATTAAGATTTAATTTATAAGTATGTGATAGGACTGAATATGCGCATGAAATATATTAACAATGTTTGTTCTTGCCTAATTTACCATGTATTGCTATAAATTCTTTCTTTGGCGTTATAAAAAGCTAACTTTTTTATTTCTAAATCCTATTTTTGAGGACAAATAGCGACTGTACAGTATTACAAATGGAGTCATTTTCAAAAATACAATTTTATTTGTTTTAACCAGCCTCCTTTGGTTATTTATTTATTTATTTATTTATTTATTTACCTATTTATTTATGTTTTGCTTGTTTGTTTGTCTGTTAGTAGGATACCACAAAACTGATTATCTGATTTCCACTAAAGTTAAGGAAAGAGTTGAACTTGAACCTAGAAAGAATTCGTTGATTTTTAGTGCTGATCTGTATCACTGTCTGGATTTTGGCACCACAGCCATAGCCAACGAAGTCATTTCATCATTTCAGCCAAGAGGGAGACCCTTAAAAAGAAACTACATCTGTTAAGAACACTCTTATGGAGCAAACTAATTGTAGCACATTTGTAATGTTATATGACCCAATGGCTACATGGAGGTTTGCACTAGATTCAAGGTTGTTGTAGTCAGCTTACGAGTTTCAAATCATTTACCACTGGCATCGGTAAACAAGGTATTCAGCCAATGTTCACTGACTATGATTAAATTCTGCCTTAACAAAGGGATTTGCAATCCTTGCATTGGCAATCCTATCAGAAGGGCTAGTAAAATACAAGTACATTATTATTGTTGCTGTCTGGGCTTTTCTGCTCTCTAAGACGTCTACGTATTGATTCTTGTTAGCATCAACAACCATTAGAGAACTTTTAGGAAATAAATTTCTGCAATTTTGTTTCTCTCCATAGTTTTTTTGGCTTGGCTTTAGGTGCAGGCTTTTAAGGAAGATTTAGTCACTCTTTTTACTTGGCTTCTCCTCTTCCTATAACCCATACACAGCTCACTAAAGAGCGCCATCTAAGAAAATCTGAACTTTGTGTTTTATGCTCTGTACATTGTAGCTTCTCAGAACAGATTATATCTTTGCTGAGCTTTAATGCACAAAGCCTACATTCCAACTAATGTGCAATATCATGACAAATCCTGTAAATGAAAGGCTTCTTTGTTCATAACCTTCAAGTCTCCAGACCAAACATTAGTATGGTGAAAAGGGACTTATAAAACACACTTATACATATTTACCTTATAGTTCGTTTCTTGAATTGTCAAACATGACTATAACCTTTGAGATTAGATATCTCGTTGCCAATGCAATTTCTTGAAGGTTTATAAATCCGTTAAGTGTTCACTGCTTTCTGTGTTTGATCATCAATTGTAGTGTTAAAGTTTAACTCTGAATTAACAATCGTTAGTTGAAATTTAAAAATCGATTTTGCAATAGTGTTAATCAGGCTCGGGAAACACGACTTTGTCAATCATCGTTGGTCGTGGTTTTCATCTTGCTTACAAATAATAGCTTATCAGGAAAGAAGAGGCCCATGATAACATTACTATTACTAAGCATAAAATTTTTCGTTATCTCTAACGCTTATGCACGAACCCTTCACTTCAAGAAATTTTCCTGATTCCTAAACTTTTCTCTTTTCCTTAGCAGTTGCAGCAAAGAAAACAAAACCTTTAGCTGAGAGTATGTCTGCTTGCCTTGCCATGGTGTAATTGACATTATACTTACCAAATGTCTTCCTTAATATCTCTCTATTGACCCTGTCAAATGATATTGTAGGACCTATGAAAGCCACGTTAATTGTTGGATTGAATTTTGGTAGAACTGACTAATAGAACTTTAAATACAACGCTATTTTGTCTGTCCCTAAGTGAAAAATAGGTTAGTTTTCAAGCACGAAATGTGATTTGAATTTAGTTGCACCGTTTAGAATGATTGTACCATGTCTGTTACTTCTAATAGATGAATTAAAGATACTACGATAGTCAATACTACAATTGTTAGGAATTCTCGAATCTTGTTACTTGGCATAAGGAAAACATCTGGTGTTCTGTAGTATTTTGTGCTAATCCTAACGGCGTTAAAACTAATAATGTTATCGATAGTAAGTTAACCCAAGCGTTTTTTACACATTGTACTTGACACTTTCCAGAACCTAGGGTTCAGTAAGTACTATAGGATAAGTTGCTTCCTGCACTTCATTTTATGCATGATTGAGCATCCAGTATATTCACATCAAAACGGTGCTTTATTGTTGGCTGCTATCATAGTGACACTTGGATAAAAGGGCATCTATCGGTTTAGTTATGTTCGATAGAACTGATTGTTTGTTAGGACATGAACCTTGTGTTTATTTGAGTTTGAATATCACCGCCAAATTACACGTTTTTCTGTACTATCGTTTATCACTTTTCAGACACAACTAAATGGGGTCCACTTTGGAGAGATTTAGATGCAGATTTCGAGTAGGAACAACTTTTCTCAAGTTATGTTAATCCCTAACTTTCATTTGCAGTTTTCATTTTCATTTCTTTTGTCTTTTCTCCTTATATTTCCCACGCATTTTCTTTTTCGATGGCCTTCTTCCATTTTTACTTTCATTTTCCCTCCTATCTTCTTACTAAATTATATTCTTTCATTTTCGTTTGACTTTTAACTTTGATAAGTAAAACAACACTCTTTAGTTTACCAAACATGTTTCGATTATTCAACAGCCATCTTCAATTGACTCTTTTTCTTCTTTTTCATCTTTAGTTGACATTGATACAGTTTGAACCTACTTGAATTTATATACAAACAATAACCTATTGTTATAACGATTTGTAGTAAACACAAAAGTATCTACATTGATTTCATAATAAGTTACAGTCGTTTCTATTGTTGTTGTTTTGTTGCTTCAAAAAGAAAAACAAAAACATGTTACATAACAATTAATCGAAGCTACATAACAACATAGTACTGACCAAAGTGACAAGGGACAGAAGATAGTATTATGGTAGAAAGTTAAAGTAGGATTGAAAAGGTATAGGTGTTAACATGAAAGGTTAAGACTGACATGATACAGATGTTCATTGACAGTAGGTTTTTACCATTAAACGTACAGAGATTCTTTAATTCTAGATGATAGGCAGATTAGGCAGAGTCTAGGATGGTGATGCAAGCATTCTTACCATCTACTGATGACTGTTAATGTCTGTTAATCTGAGAGTTTCAATCAGTTAACAGATGCTCTCGAAAACAAGTTGGATAAGGCCGGCAAGTTTCACCGACATAACAGGCACTACAGCCTGCATAAGAAAATTTGTAGACAACTAGTAGACAAATCATGCACTCTGGAGTATTTCAGCAATCTCCCCTATTATAACACCACTCAGCGACGTAACGGAAGGTAGTCGAGGTTAGAGCAAGTCCTTAAGTTCTCCCTTAGAAGTCCTCTGGAAATTTCCCTAGGATCAGTCGAAGAAAAACGATTAAGGTTCCTAAGCACTCGCATTGCGCCAATATCTCCAGATGTAAAAGGCGTCTCCAAAGCTCTTTCTCTTCACAACTTTTATTCTTTTGTTTTTTTCTATTCCTTAAGCTTATCAAAGTTCTCTTTCTTGAAGAAATGGCCACAATTGGCAAATTGGGCACACAAAGGGTTGTTTGCTTACCGTAGGTTTGTCCGACCCACGTGTTAAATATATTCTGATATTAACAGAAAAGTGTCTACTTGTTTCTTGATTATTTTTAATTCAATCTCTCGTCAAATAACAATCTTAGACAATATCAACATTGTCTAATCTAGTGCCGTTCCTACTTCCTTTCTTGTACAATATTTAGTGTTAGGACACGTTGATTGGATTTATAAATTGCAAATATTTGATCAGGTGGTTGCTTATGTTGGGTATGATGTACAATGCTATTGCCAAGAGATGATGACAGATTGAGTTAAGGTCAGCTGTGATTACCATAAAACAACGACTAAAGACAAGCACTTTAGCTGAATGCACTTTTGTTGCTGAGCCTTTAATGTTATTTACGTAGTCGAGACGTTTTGGGTAATTGCACGTTATGTACAGTAAGTATAAGCACGCAACGGTAAACTACAAGCCAATATTAGAAACCTCTGAGTGACACGTCATTCCAGGTCTTCATTCGGCATCATATGTATGATTCAAAAGTCCAAGAGGCCTAACAAGAGAGTTATTTCTTAACAATTTGTGCAAAATAACAAATCAACTAAAAAGGGCACGACTGAGTTATCCCAGTCAATATAAACAAATTGACTAAGCACAGAAATATGTTGGGATGACGTAGCATTATGCGCAAACACCCTGTAGATCGAAAATTTGTGGACAAATGATTATTTTTACCAAAATGAAAGCATAGTTTCCAGAAGTTACCGTAATATAGAATGTCCTCTATCCACTAACCTCCCTTCTCGAACAGGTGCACTAGCCACAATGCCTTTTTGGAAAGGGTGAACGTATTTGGTTATCATAATCACCAATGGGTAGGAAAGAATTTATAGTGCTTTGGCGTTCCAGGACAGCTAGCCGTAAACTCTTCAATGGATCTGGAGACTATTACAGTCACTTCTTTAATGGTGATTAACTGTGGGCACTGGGGCACAACTTTTATAGTTACAAATGGATGCAAATGCATGACAGAGGTGATGATGCTAACATTTTTCGTTGATTCTGATAATAAGAGTGCCAACAATACTGAGATTTGCAAGATGAAGATAAGATGTAAAGCACAATTAGTGTAAGGGAATGATTACCAAATGTAGCCGAGTTTTAGATAAGTACTCTGGAGCAGTTATGGTTCTGTGGGGTGTAATGGAGGGGCAGCTGCTTCCAAATTCCTAATGACACCCCGTCGGCAGCCAAATATAAAAAGAGAAAAAACGTTTTCGGCACTTAGAAAATTGTTGTCTGAAGTCTGTGCTGAAAAGCTATCGTCCAATCATATTTTATTAGAATGTGAAAAGGCACCAAATACGATTAAATATCTAGACATTGATAGTTTATTTCTATCGATCTTTTATTTACTACAATAGGCCGCCGATGTAATAGTTAATGATTTGCTTACCAATATGTTTTATTCGAATTACAAATAGTCAATTTTACTTTGCAATAAATTATATTATAATTAGTTCGAGTACTTAATCAACGCAACGTTTTATGATAAAGTACATATATAAATTTAAAAGAGATGGAATTCAAAAAAATCTCTCGGCAATATTTTCTAAATCGTCGCCACTTCATTCCTTCTGGTATTGTCGGCACATCGTGTTTCTGCAGCTAGCGCCCTCCCTACCCTGGAACGTGTTCAGAAATTGTTCTTATGGTATTAACTTGTTATCTTAAAGATAACCGTATGAAATTGCACTTGAAAATAGGGGAAAACACTAAAAACATTTATAGAGATTGCGTAGAGATGCTAAATGGAGATGTGAAGAAACGATTATGGGAAATGGTTATATCTTGATAATATCCGTTGCACGACTTAGGCCTTTGGGGTCACTAGTTAGTGGATGGATCATTCTGTTCCCCACGTGGGTGGCACAGATACAAATTTTTTTTTCTATTCCCTCTGCACATTGCTGTTGTATTCAAGAAAGACAAAAGGAGAAAGACTGCAGATCTGAAGGGAATCTGATTTAAAGTGAATTACTTACAGAAATCAGAAAAACTAATAGATAAACAAAGTGCAACACGAGGAGGTCTTTTCCCAGCAGTGGAAAATTTAGGCTTAAATTCATAGTTTTTTTAGTATTTTGAACTCATTTTCAGATAGAGACAAGTTAAATTATGGAGTCACCGATTTGTTCAACGAATGACTGACACAAAACTGCTGTCCTTATTATACACGTTATGGGTTTGTACACTGTGTGCAGGATACCCACTAAGTAATTTTCAGCTATAGAGATGCTGGTGGAAAAAATGCGAAAACTAGCAAATGACCTCCAGTCAAATTTTGATTTGACACAATCTTCAGTGCCTATCAACAGCGATAATGATTTACTTTTCTCTGTAATATTTCTTGATTTAAAAAAACAACAAACTACTGGAAACATCTTTAATTGGGCATAATGGAAAGATTAAAATAGATAACACTGTTGACTACAACATTTTGAAAATATAATATTTTAGAATACTTTACTTGTTTGTATAAGAGGCAGGCAATTCGTTTTACAAAGAATTGCTGTTTTTGACAAAAATTAAGGGATTTTCTCCAGTAAAATTCAAGCGAATATTTACAGTCAGACAATTTTAATTATATTACCTATGGTGATTGCTAAGAATTTACTTGATTGAAAAGTTAGTTCGATCAGGCACTTCATGTAAGGTTTCCATCACTACCATCTTGTTAGTTACAAAGTCAAAAATTGATCACTATTTCTGTTGTATCCTATCAGGCCAAAATTCTAATGGTACTTGAGTGAAAATACGGACCTGAATATCAGATTTACCAACGATATTTGTTTCCCGTAGTTATTCATTAAAACATATGACAAACAATAAATCAAGAAAACGCCAATCATTCTGAAGTTCTGACAGAGCGCCCGACCCACTAGCACTAAACAGCTTATTACTTCTAGAACTTAACTGACGGGAAATATGAACTGCAGGATAAAGGCTTAGGTCGGATTTGGTCGGTCGAATAATTGGATACAGAAAACGGACAAAGTCCATGAAAGTCTCTCGGAATAATTCTCTAAACTCTGAACACAAAACTGTAATTGGTAAGTGTGTGTGACAATCTCAAATAACAAATAATGAAAAACATGGAAGAAGTTACCATCTGACGCCAAATAAGAAATATGATGCATCTGTCGGCTTCAAATTTCTAACTTGATTTTCACTTGATTTGCTACTTTGTGCATAATTTGGAAATACCAATGTAAAGTAGGATGTTTACCCACAAGAAACGTTTCTGCGAAGGGCCCTGGTTCAAAAACGACTTGATGCGAAATAATTCATTTTGTTGGTGTGTTCTGATGAGTACTTTTGAAGATATTCTTCTTTCAAGAAGGGATTGGTCAAAATAAGATAGTGTTGTGTTGCTAATATATAACCAGTGAGATACAAAATTTGCGACTTTATCGCCCTTATGAAGACCCACAAGGACTATAGCTCTCTTCCACAAAAGGGCAATAAGTGACGAATTTCATCTTTTTACATGTTGTCAAATACTACGTTTCGTTAATAATTTTGTTCGTCAGATTAAAAGGTGATGTCTTCTCCTTGTCTTCTGTCTTGAAGTAACCATCCGGAAGAGCAAACAATCTTACACAAATAAGCATTTTAATTCTACTTTGAAAATTTACTAAGGTTTGGAAACTGCTATTGTTTTTGCTATTCGTTCTTTCTTGTTTTGACAATAAGTAAATTCATGACTTCCTTGGTAAGCAAGAACATAGCTGAAACATGATATGACTTGTGCTTGCACTTGTTTAACTACAGGGACAGGACGATAAATGACATGATAACTTATTCTCTAAACTGTTCTTGGTTATCAGACCCATTTCTTACATGCATCTTTGTCAATTCACTCTTGGTCACACTTATACTGTACCCTGTACCCTCTCTGTCTGCCTGTCCTTCTTGGTCCCTAAATTAAGCCCTGCAGGGTTCTCTTATGATCCGCTATTATCAGAAGAGGCGTCCGTGCCACTTTAGCATAAAGTGTGTACTTTTAAAATTACAATTAGCAGATTTCTTGCCATTTTATCATTTTGAATCTGACCATCTACCCGCAAACATCGCAATCGACAACTTTCAAAGATTCTTTTGTTCCTTGTTAATTATCTATTATAACAACAACATCATCAAAGATGATATGCTTTACTTTATCTTATCGACATAAGTTTCTTTAAATCGGACTTCGAACCTACCCGTGGTTTTACGTAGACTGACTGTAAATAGGCAGTTGACACTATATAATTCGAAGTATGCTCTTTTTGACACATTACTTCTTGGATTTCCCAACAAAAACAAGCACAGTATTTTGGCCAATGGTAACTTTATTGATCAAAACGTGTCCAATAATTCATATATCGACCCTTCCATGAGAAATACAATCGTTTCTAATCTGTCGCTATTCTTGGAGTTTTACTGTTTTACTTTCCCTATTCAAAGTTTGCATGTAGGTCTTTTCATGCTATTTAAATCAATGTTACATTCTCGTCACCATTGTCTGTACATTGTAGCTAGCTAATTGTGAGTTGTAACCTCGTTCTGGTAAGTCTACTATATAAAAACAATCTAATTAGAACTAGCGCTAGCTTGAAATCGCCCAACTTGCTGTGATTTGAGTCATTATGCGTTTTTTAAGATGATAAAGCCGGAATACATTATGTCAGTCAATGTACTTTCATAATAACTCAAATGATTGATGACAGGCATAAAAGTTAATGCGTAATGTGAAGTAGTCTTTGACACAATGACCCACTCTGTCTCACTGATAAGTTTCACCGATAAAATGTTTGATGACATTTTCACATGATGAGTTCAAAATACGATGCCTTATCAATTTTTATCTCAAAAAGCATGGCAGATGGATGCAAAAGGGCGGTTAGGAAGAACAATATCTCGTGATATGTCCACTTCATTCTTCATTCTAGTTGTTTTCCTTTGTTAAGAAGCACTGTCCCTTTTTCCTGGTAAACACCTGTGGGCGATTTGATTTCAGTCGATTCTGATAAACTGCTGTTTTGTAGTTTTATTGAGTTTTAGTCTTGTTGTCACCACTCCTACGGTGTTATCTACATCATTTCGGATAGAGATTGCCCGGATTGAAAACAAGTCATTTCCTTGTAAATACCGCGCTTGCAGAAAGGAAATCGATTGACCTTTCAATCTCAAACTTATAGGGCCTTAGTATTAGCACAGGTATAACAGCTGTCTAACACTTCTGATAATGTCTAATCTAAAATAATGACGTACCTTGTAACGTAAAAATGTCGGTATAGTTGCTGGAGTGCTACTGAATAGGCTATGACATATTAAGTAGTGTTACCCAGACCCTTTGTTGTCAAAATAATCACAACTTTGGATTCCTAAGTGCCCGGAATTTGGGTGCATTAGCCACTTTCCTTGAACTTCTTCAGTTATGTTTTGAGTCATAGGTCGCACATTTTTACTTCTCGAACATACAAGCCCACGGTGCAGTGTGATTTTGCAAGCATATCATTTAAGTTTGACAGAGTCAGGGCCTACACATATTTTCTTTAATTAACCAAAATATAAGAGTATGTATATTCGCATTTCTGAGTGTTTTGTTAACTGCAAAGAGGTGGTATCTATGTCAGGCAAATATGTTAATAAACATTGCCAACGGATGAGGGTGGAGTCAAATGTTTGGGAAGGTGTACGCATCACAAAGTATTTTACACTTGGTTGACCAAAATACCAAAGGCTAATCAACAAATACAGTTATCTACTTCTCAATAAAAAGTCATTAAAGTCTCAATTCTGCCAGCTTGACACTTGGGGTAGCACACCCTCAATGCTCTGTTTAACTGTGAGTGTTTTTCATTTATGAATTTGAGAATAGGAAAATAATAAAAACTACAAACATTCTTATACATTTTACAACTAGCTCAAAGCATAGTTTAATGCCATAGTATAGTATAACGTAGTATAATGCTATAGTATA
>JANTCA010003651.1:0-10643 GCA_024741275.1 Chironex yamaguchii | reverse complement strand
CGCCCAGTGATGTTGATTTGTTCTCACTTGCATGATGACATCTGATAATTTTGTTTGTTCTCGTATCCATGCTGATCTTCTCATGTCTCTAAGTGTAACACCAAGAATAATCTGTTCCATTTTTCTTTGCGCCACTGCCAGGTCTTCCAGTTGTGTTCTGCTCATTGACCACGTCTCAATACCATATGTTAGCACTGGTAGAACACATTCAATGAATGCTTTCCTCTTGAGCTTCATAGGCACATTTTTATTGCACATGATGTTGTTAATGCAGCCCACCCAAGTCCAATTCTTCTTTTTAGTTCCCTCACTTGGTTGTGTTCATTTGTAATTAGCTGTCCCACATATTCATCCACTTCATAAATTTTTTTTCCTCCTACAAAGATATCCACTTTGTTCACATGGCTGTTAAACATAACTTTTGTTGTCCCAAGGTGCATGTTGAGTTAAACATAACTTTTGTTTTCCCAAGGTGCATGTTGAGGCCCACTGGTATGCTTCTGTCGTGGACATCTTGTAGCATTGTTTGCAGTTCTTCGCTTGATTAGGCTATTAGTATGATGTCATCAGCAAATATAAGGTGTGACAAGTTTTCGCCATCAATTGAGATGCCTTGACCTTCCCAGTTGATTTTGCTGATGATTACATCTTGTGGACACGAGATGAACAAACGTGGAGATATGTTGTCTCCCTCACTGGCTCCCCTTTACAGTCTGAATTTCTCACTATTTGTGTGGAGTTCTAGTATTTGTGTGGAGTTGCATCGCTGTAGAGGTGATGTAGAATGTTCAAGTATGGCTCCTCTACTCCTTGGTTTGACAGAGCTTGGAACAGTGGTTCAAATTCAATATTGTCGAAAGCCTTCTCATAATCCACAAACGAAAAGCACAGTGGTAGCTTGTATTCATACGCCTTTTCCTTAAGTTGATTGATCACACGTATGTGGTCAATAGCGGAGAAGCCCAGACAAAAGTCCAGGGTTTGAATTATCCGCTGTAGAAGTATGTTGGAGAAGACCTTGTATATTATTGGAAGCAAACTTACTGGCCTATAGTTCTTGAGATCAGCTGTGTCTCCCTTCTTGTGTATGAGGACAACCACTGCATTCATCCATGTTCGAGGGACTTTTCAGAATTGCAGACACTTGTCAAACAGGTTGGTAAGAAGTGTGATGACCTCCTCGCCTCCCTCCTGGAGTAAAGCACCTATAATCTTGTCCTCTCCAGTAGCTTTGCTGGGGTCTAACTTTTTGATAGACATTCTAACCTCAGATATCAGGATAGGTGGTGGCTCTACAGGAAATATGTTCATTGGTGGTGTGTCAAAAGGTGGCCTTCTTGATCCATACAGTTCTTGGTGAAACTCGAAGCATCTTTGGACAATCCTTTCTCTATGATATATTTTCGTTCCATCTTCTTCCTTGAGGCACATGAGCTGACTCCTTCCTAGGCACTGCTTCTTCCTTAGTTGTTTCATGCTTTTGCTCTTATCTATGGCATCCAGGATTTGTCTTTCATCATACGCTTGGATGTCTTCCTTAATGCCTCTTCCAATAGCTTTGCATGTTTCTATGTATTCTATGTTTTCTCTGGTGGTACTCTACCTCTTCATCTACCTCCTTTTCTCTCCCAGTTGTTTAGTAGTGTCTGAGAGTTTGTCAGTTTTAGTTGTTTGGTTTCTGCCTCCGGTGATTTGTGCAGCACCGTGTATAATATTGACAAATGTATCTGTCGTATCCTGAGTCAGCAGATGACATTGTGACTCTGCATTATGCCATGGAACTAAATTTACTATCAGAAACTAATTGTCTAAGCAATTTACAAATGATGTAATACATATATATAGTAAATAGATTATGTTTAAAAAGGATGAGCTACAGTTAAAAGAGCAGATCATATTCATAGCTAGATGGTTTCACTTGTCTCTGGTTCCTGACTTCGCCTTTGTCTTTGCTGGATCATTCCTGCACTAGTTATTAGCGTACTCAACAGTACACAACAGTATCCGAATGTGTATCAAGGTCATCAGGTGGGATTGTTTGGAGCAGTGTAAACCTGTTTCGTAGCTCAAGTTGGAATTCTTCTCTGTGTTCATGGAGTTTGGTTGCGTTAACTGCTTTCTTTTGCTTGACAAGTTTTGCTCTTTCAAACCTCGTGCTGATTTTGAGCTTTCCTCAGACCATGCACTGCCTGTGTTCACTTGATTATTTATTAATATTAGATTATAAATGCCTTGAAAGGGTTCTACTGCTCCCCAAACATGATCAACACAAAAAGGTGTAAGTGGATCATCATTTACAAAAAATCTTTTGTTGACTACTCACTCTAGCATGTACGAACAAAAGACAAAAATGAAAACAAATATCCATATTATCTGTTGCTTATATCAAGTTCAGTTTCCTAAACAGAATTAAACCCAATGGCACTTGGGCTGTCTGACCTTAAATACTCACCAGTATCTGTTTATAATCTTTATAATCAAATGGTGTACAGGGGCTGTAGTGATATTTTTTGGATCCAGTGAACTTATCTGACATAACATACCTGAAATAAAAAATGTTGATGTGAAGTTCAAACCACATAGTCACTTTAAAATGTATTTTATAACACAAACACAAAAGCTTTTTTAAGCAATTTAATACTGCTTTTGTGTCCTGGCATAGAAAGTAATTAGGTTGTACTGACAATGGACACTGCTAAATTAGTCTACTTAAGGTCACACTATAAAAAACTACCAGGATCATTAATTTAACCTTCTGAAACTCAAAGGACAATAAAAAAAACTCAATATATAATTTTTTATTACTTTTAATAAATTTCAAAACATTTAAGTTTGATGCTTCTTGTAATCCTCGTACAATATTGTGCTCTAAATTGTTGTTGTCACTCCCTTTGTTTGAACAAGCGTTTTCTGATCCTGGGAATACTCTAAGGTTCTTTCATTTGTTGTTTTCAACAAGTTTCACCCATAAAGAGCTGAAAATGTGTTTCATAAAATATCATTATAATACATATACATACAACAGGTGAAGTCCTTGGTATTTAAGATTTAAATCTTCTCTAGAATAAAAATATATACATACATGTATACATTTCAAACTGCCTTAGAAATCCTTAGCGGTGTATACAATTTCAGCTCCACAGGCACCAGGAAGAAACAAGGTGTTCATTGATAATCCTCCTTATTCTTCCTGGGTCACCAGACCACATGACTATGGGGAAAATGTTAGGTTTGAATCATATGACAGTTAAAAAAGTCACTACCAGGCCAGTACCTTCTGTCACCTGTAAAAACATCCTGGAGATGCCTTAGATCATGACAACTCAACACTAATGCTCGGCTACGTTTTAAGTTCTACAATTGTAATAGGTAGCTTGACCATCAACCATTTAAAAGTGGCAATTGTTTCGCATTTAGGAGTGGCTGCTGTTGGCTCATCGTGCATTTAAGACTGGGTATAACTGGATCATTGTGCCATGAGGGGATCATAATCATAATCACAAAATCCGGATCATAACAGATTTAAGAGTGGTTATAAGCTGGGTCATCATGCAATAACCAGGTCACCTAACATTAAGGAGTGACAGGAAGCTGAAATATGACAGGTTTAAGAATGACAATAGCTGAACATGATGAATTTAAGAGTTGTATCATTTGGATCATCGTGTATTTTAAGAGTAGCAATAGCTAGATTGTCAAGCGTCTAGCAGTGACCATGGCTGGAATTTCACTAATTTAAGAGTAAGATTAGCTGGATCACATGATGTTAACAATAACAGGCTGATAATCTTAATAGGTGGACTATTCCACAACTAACCTGCCAGTGTAAAAAGGTTGCTTGAAATTAAGGTAAACAAGGACTTGAAGAGGTTTTATTCTCAAAATTACAATAATAACCTTATATTTAAAAAAATTAGGCAATGTTCTTCTAAATCATTCCTATAAAGAAAGCACATGTACTTACTTTGGCGACAATTTAGAATCAATATCTTGCAAACTAATAATTTTTCCATCAAATCCATCAACTTTGCACGAGCAAGGACCAAGGACTTTACAAGGCGGAAGGTCAGCTTTAGACCTTCCCCATAATACTTGCCACAGCAGAAGTGCGAGGAACCAGAATATATTCATAATTTCATACGCCTACTTTCATACGCCTACTGTCCCTTCTAGTCGTAAATTTGCATCTAAAGCTTTTATAAACCTGCCAATTTTCCATAAAATATGCTCACAGTGTCGTACTAGTCCATTCTATAACTTAGTATTTCGTAGTAGCCATGGAGCGAACGGAGACCACCAGACCATGCAATGTCAGCGAAATCATCCGTATCCGCGTCGAAGAATACTATCACTGGTGCATTTATTGAATGCCGGACAATAAACGGAGGCAGTGTCCTCCGTAACATTCATTCCGTTATTGTTTGACGCGCGCAAGGTGTCTAGAAGACAGCCATTTCCGCGAAGGGCATAAACTTAAGGTCTAGGAGACTAGGTGCAATGTTCGATCGCCATCCGTGCCGCAACTAGAGGTGTTGCAACTCGGAAAATTCGTACATCAGAGTTGGCACCTGGAGAAAATCCAGAGAAGACCCTCTACATTTTAAGAACAAAGTTGGAGAAGCTGGAAGCACTGGATGAGGACATCATCAAGATGCTGCCAGCAAACAAATTGGAAGAGGATATGGAGCAAGCTGCCAAAGCAGATAGGGTCATTGCAGGATATATCGACCAACTGCCTTCGCTCACAGGGAGCCGAGAGTCAGTGATTAACACTACAATCCTGGGAGAAAGCCCGAGGTTCAAGCAACCAAAATTGATGCTGGAGTCCTTCAGCGGGGACCTTACAGCCTGGAGCAGTTTTTGGGATTCATTCCGTGTTGCAGTACATGACAATCTTGAGCTGTCTGACATTGAAAAGTTCCAGTACCTCCACTCCAAACTGTATCCGCCAAAGACCAAATTTGTGGACTAACATTGACTGAAGCAAACTACAATAATGCTGTGAAGACTTTGATGCAGAGATTTGGTCGCAAACAAACTATTGCAAGTGCACAGATGTCCGCATTGATTAAATTACCTTTTTAAGTAGTTCTTCTTGTATTGCATCAATCTGCTCTTTTTATGGTAAATTAGCCATGTTCAGGCATTGGAGAGTATTGACATCCCTTCTTCCCATTATGGGTTATTCTTGTTGCCTATTGTACTAAATTGCCTGGTGATTTATCTTTGTATATTAATCAAAAAATTAATGATGCAAACTAAGCCTTTTCAAATGTACTTGAGGTGTTATTAGATGAAATCGAGGCTAGAGAAACGTAATCTCTGGGGCCTGCACCATCTTTAGTTGCCAACAACAGCATGAACAATTTTTGTATGTTGTCTTGTTTTTATTGTAAGCATCCACATGCCTCCTCTAAATGTGATACCCTTTCTACAGTAGAGGCACGTGTTAATTTTATTAAAAAGGGTTGTTTGTGATTTAGTTGTAATTTAAGGCAGGTCGTTCTAGCAGAAACTGTAGTTCAAGGTACAATTGTAGAATATGTAATGGTCCACACCATGTCAGTATATTTTAGAAGTCTGGTCATAGTCAGTCATCCAGTGCACTTGTTCAGTATGTATCACTAGGGGAAAGTAACAATGTTCAGTCTGCAGGTGTTGATGGGGCCGTTTGACACTTGCATCTGAGTCAGAGGTCCCTTCTCCCACCCAGGGTTAGGTTGGTGAGCAAGTATACATGGGTGTTAGCAACACCCCACAACGAGTTTTACAAGCACCAAGCCGTAAGTCTGTTCTATTACAAACTGCTCAGGCATTTGCCTTTTCCTCCAATAATGCCACAGTTGACAAAACAACTGTACGAATTCTGTTTGACAAATGGGCTCAAATGTCCTTTATAACCACACCACTATGTGACAAATTACAGTTACCAGTAATTGGCAAGCAAAGTCTACATGTATGTGTTTTTGGGAATGATGCTGGTGTTGCCCATTCATGTGATGTCAGAAGAGTATTCCTGACCTCTCAGGATGGTACTTCTTTGTCCCTCCTTACTGTATTAACTGTTGATACAATTTGTGCCCCCCTTCAGGCAAGTCATTTAGTGCCTATTCACAAAATCAGTCACCTTTCTACTTTGAATTTAGCAGATCCTGAGATCATTTTATCTGGGTGTCACGCTATTGATATTTTAGTTGGCTGTGACCAATATTGAGATATTGTGTCTGGTGATGTTGTTAGAGGAGTGACAGATCCCATAGCTTTGAATTATAAGCTTGTTTATTTGTTGTCAGGACCTACCAGTTCAGACCCACACTTAAATGTATCCACTTCAGTGAATGTTTGTTTGTCACCAATTATTTGTCATGTGTCACCTCAACCCTTCCTTGATGAGCAAGTTGCTGCCTTTTGGGAAACTAAAACCGTTTGAATCAACTTAGACACTGATCAGTCACATGTGCTGGATTTTTTTTAATCAAGTTTACAATATGTCTCGAAAGACTCGCGTTATGTTGTCAATTTGCCATGGAAACCAAACTTGTACTCTTCCTTACCTGGTAATAAAGCAATGTGTCATAAGCATACACAGAAATCGTGTATCATTAAAGGATTATCATTCGATTATTGATGAAAAATTGAAAAAGGGGATCATTGAGCATGTTAAGAACCTTAACTCCTCTCAAGGAGTAGTGCATTACCTTCCACATCGACCTGTGGTCAAAGACACTTCTACCACTACTAAAGTCAGAATAGTCTGTGATGGATCTGCAAAGTTATCTAAAACAAATCTGTCATTGAATGATTGTTTGTACCCAGGCCCTTCACTTATTAAGGATCTAGTCCATATATTGCTACGGTTTTGCATGTACTCCATTGCTATGCTTGCAGGTTTGGAAAAATCCTTTTTGCAAATTACCCTTGCCCAATCTGATCAGGATGTCACTCGTTTTTTGTGGATTGATCAAGATACTCAGGAGAGAATTGTATATCATATTGTCGTGTCTTATTTGGATTAGCACCCAGTCCCTTTTTCCTTAATTTTTAATTTTTAGTCCCTTTTTACTGTCGTTAAGTATCACTTAGAAGCTTCTGCCTCACAGTATCCACATGTCATCAAGAAGCTATTGGCTTCATCTTATGTCGATGACTTGGGGACTGGCTGCAATTCCCCAAGTAAAGCCATGGAACTTTATGATAAGTCCATAACTATTATGCATGCTGCAGGCATGAACTTATGCAAATGGCATTCATACCATCCTGAAGTTAATGCTCGATTCGAGAATGCTAAATCTACAATACCAGAAGGCGAGACTATAAGTGCTCTTAGCCTTTCCTGGAATTTCTCCACTGACACCTTTACCATATCTCTTTCAGATGTGGTTGAGAAGATTACACCATGTTTTTCTGGCAAGCGAACCATCCTTTGCCTCACTGCTAGAATTTTTCACCCTCTTGAGTTTCTATCTCTATGCATTTGCCAAAAATTCTTTTCCATGATATATGCAAGGCTAAGCTTGACTGGGACTCCCCCTTGCCAACACAACTCCGCTTAATTTGGGATAAGTGGCTTGGCAGTATTTTTGAGCTGCAGTCTCTGAAAATACCTCTCTGTGTATATAACACACAGGTCCATTTGGGACAATGTACTAGTCTAGCTTTTTATGCCTTTCCTGTTGCTAGTTTACATGCATATAGTGCTCTATTTATGTATGGCCTTTGGCAATGATGTTCTTGTGTCACTTATAGCTTCTAAATCTCGTGTTTCCCCTCTACATGCTCAAATCATCCCACATTAGGAGCTTATGGGTACTGTCATTGCTGCTAAACTATTACCCAATGTTCAAACAGCATTACAAGGCTTTGCAGTAAATGACCTGTATTGTTGGACGGATTCCATGAACGTTTTGTGCTTGATTCAAAAAGAAGCTGCAATGTGGATACCATTTGTACAACATCGGGTGAGTGAAATATACCAACTTACCTCTCCATCAATTTGGCATCATTGTCCAGGTACTTCTAACTCAGAAGATCTTCCATCTCTGAGCATTACTGGTCAGGAGTTAGTTTCTTCTGCTCTTTGGTGGCAAGGTACCGACTGGCTTAAACTTGACAAATCATGTTGGCCCAAACCCCCTTCTAACTTTGTTATGACTGATGAGTGTTCTAAGGAAGTACAAAAATCATGTACCACCACTGCCACCACATTTCAGCCTTGCCGTGGTGTTTCTCAACTAACTGATAGTCACCATTATAGTAGTTGGTCGAAATTAATTCGTGTTACTGGATATGTCCTTCGGTTTCTTGCCAAACTCCAAAAGACCTCTGCCATCTCAACATTTGTGCTTTCTACACATGAGTTTTGTGCTGCAGAAGAAACATGGCTGAAGTCTTTACAAGCCGAAATGTTCCCCTTAAAACTTAAGCAACTTGGTCAAGGTAGACCTATTACTTCCTCTAGGGTCAGTCAGTTAGGACTGTTCCTTGATGCCCCTGGTTTAATTCGTTGTAGTGGTCGCAATTTAGAATTCCCAATTAAATTTCAATACAATGCATCCCATCCTTTTGCCACGTTACCACCATTACTACTCATTTTGCGTGGCAATTCTCTGGTGCTCTATAACGGTGTCAATGACACCTTAACTCAGCTACGAGGACAATTTTGGGTGCCGCATGGTCGTCAGACTGTCAAATTATTCACTCGATGCTGTATCACGTGCAAATGAATCGTACGTTTAGAACACCTAATCCACCACCTCTCCCTGAATTTCGTGTTCAGGTTTGTGCTCCATTTCAATATGTTGGTATTGACTTTGCTGGCCCCTTATTGGTGTACCCTTCTCATACTAGTAACAGAGGGGCAGATTCTTCTAAATCTTACATTTGTCTCTTCACATATGCCGTTGCCCGATGTGTTCACCTTGAACTGGTTGAAAATTCAACAACTGTTACATTTATGCGATGTTTCCAGCGGTTTTATACCTGGCGTAGTGTTCCTTGTATGGTCTTCTCTGATAAGGGGAAGACATTTGTTAAGGCTGCTGCTGATTTATCAAAGCTATATAGTGTTGTCAAGAGCAGACAGGTACAGGCGTTTGCTGCTACTCATCACATTGACTGGACATTTAATGTTGACCATGCTCCCTGGTGGGGCGGCTTTTGGGAACACTTGGTCCAACGTATCAAACGTTTTCTCCACAAAATTTGTGGCAATGCCAAGCTCACCTATGATGAGCTCCACACCATCTTGTGTGAAGTTGCGGCCGTGTTGAATTCCCGTCCATTGACTTACGTAACTTCAGACAATGAGGAAGGACCATTATGCCCTTCCCATTTTTCGACCTCTGACTGTCTCACCACATTACTTCCCAATTCTACGCATACATGTCCTCTACCAGATAGTCTCATTCGTAATCTTGTCCCTGGTTTAAAGGATCAGGAGTCTATGAGAAATCATTTTTGGCAACGCTTCCAAGGAGAATATTCGACTAGTCTAGTGAGTTTCATACAAAGAAGTCAATTTCATCTGCTCCATCGATCCATGTCAATCAGATAGTCCTAGTTCATGAAGCCAATCTTCCCAGGCTGCATTGGAAGTTGGGAAAGGTAGTTACCTTGCTCCCCAGACGAGATGGCATTGTGTGAGCAGCGGAATTGACAGTTGTAAGTGGGTCAAAAGAGAAAGTGGTTGTTCTCAAGCGACCAATCCAACAGCTTTATCCACCTTTATAGAGATGTAACCCTATCTTGGCGTCATATACACTATTTTATTTGTGTTTGCACACGATCCGTATGTCTATAGTCTCTTTGTTGTTGTTTCATCTCTTTCCTTGTTGCTCATACATTCGCAACAGGGGTGTATGTGACGAATATCTGCGTGGACATGTGCATGACGTCTGTGGGTGCGAGTGAGTAACTCACGCATAAGTGCTGTTCAATATTCCCTGTTCTTTTTACATGGTTTTTTCCCATTCCAATCGGTCTATACCCCTATTTTTCCGTCTTTCGACATCTCTCCTGCTTTACCTTTTGAATTGTATATTTTAATGTTTCCTGTAAATAACTCCTACTAGTTTCGTGTTGTGTCACCAAAATTATCAATTGTTAAGTAGTCACGTTTTTTCCATTTTGTTTCTGTAAATAACCTTGTAGATTTTTGTATGATTTCAGTCGATATCTGATTCTGTAAGTCTTAGTGACCATTTTCTATATAGTGGGAAATACCAATTGTTGCTGATACTTTCATTGAGTATTTGTTGCGTTTTTCTGACTTCTTTTCGATTTATTTGGTCGTCGCAACACCTTCAGACTCAAAAGCCAACACTCAAACCTCCGTTTCATCATGGCACAATGGCTTAGTAAAGGACTTCCAAAGTCCTTGGTATCACGAGACGAAACCCCGTGGTGGGTAAAGGGAAATTCATTAATGTTTTCTGTGTTTCGGGTTAAGCCTTCATCAGTGTCAGATATATGTAGTATCTTAACAGACACAGTACTTTTCATATAATTGTCAACAGTACTGCAAATATCTGACACCAATGAAGGGTTAAGCCGAAACACAGAAAAAAATTGAAAGATTTTCCTCTTACCCACCGTTTTGTCTTGTAATACCAAGGACTTTGGGAGTCCTTCACCAAATCTTATAT
>JANTCA010003650.1:0-10643 GCA_024741275.1 Chironex yamaguchii | reverse complement strand
ATAAATAGGTTGCCATATACATATACTTTCCTTTCTGACGTTTCATACTCTGAAGAGTGTCAGACGCAAAAAGCTTTAAGTATGTTTTTAGCGCAATGTTGCAAATTTTCAAGGCGATACTGCATTTTTAAACGATAATGTAATTGTAGTTGCTTTATTGTCACAAATTAATCGTAATTACAATTATAATTTCAAATTTTGCAAAGTATCAAGGCTATTTTCAAGTTTTGAACCACAAAATGATTGTTCGGATTGATTTTTGTACTTTAAACAGTGAAAAGAATGATTTCTAACAAATGACTTCTCTCGACATTACAGAATAGAAACTGCAATAACTTGTTCTTTGAAAATAGTGGATGCAAACCTTAAAATCGGGCAGGTCTAAGGCACAATCGTTTATTGCCAATTATCAGGGTATATGAATGCCTGTGTCTGTGCAAGGTACAGGAACGAGATGGATGATGCTAGATTATGATTTATGCTTCGATACAAAAACTTGGTACATATCTTATGCCATTTACTATATGGATTTTAAGCCCGTTCCAATGTTAAATGTTGAGAAAGCTATTCCTCAATTTTGAATTAAATTTCAAATTAAAAGGTATTAAAATTGGTATGAAAATGGTCTGCTCTACTTAAAAATTGTTACATTACTTCCTGAAGTCAAATAAAAAAAATATTTAAGAAGTAAAGAACAGTAAAGCATCCTAGATGCAGCTCTACGAAATATTGGCCATCAGGGTCATTTCTTTAAAGTAGTATCATTACATCACCCTTATCCCATTTTTGAGCCATAGTTTAATATTATTTGCTCCCACACGTTACATGTTTTTATCTCAGTAATCCAATTAGAGTTATCAGATATCAAAGGAGGGTACAATAATAAAAAAACTTAGGATACAAGTTATAGTTTTATTCAAATTGATTTGTTCATCTATCGGACATTAACTCGTTTTAGAAACCATGGGAAACGACTTACCGTATAAACATGAAAGAACAACTTTTTTACTCCTCGCCTATATGGTATTTTACTATCTGTTACTATTTGAAAGTGAAAAATGGTGCTTCGCATTTCTTCCATGGACCAAAGGGATAAATCGCTATGATTGTCCATCCTAGGTTGAATGAAAGCCAATAAAAAATCACTAGGAATTGTTTGTACGTTTGTGAATAATAACATAACTCTAGCAAGTTAGTGAACTGTCGGCGCCAAACGGTCAGCCTCGTACCGCTTAAAAGTAACGACAAAAAGCGTGAAGACACAATGGAACATAAATCGATCGGAAAACCGACACACTTGAAGTCTCCTTGTAAGCATTCTGTTTGCCTCATTCATACCGGTGACTAATTTCAACCTGCAAGAGATTTGATAACCGCTATTGCAGCTTGAGGGCCATGAATAATTGATAATCTATAATGTAATCTACGATTCAACGCTATAATCTGCGACTGGGAGCACCTTCTAGAAGCAAAAATGTCTAAATAGTCACATCTGTTACTTTTTGAAATAAATGCACAATAGAATATCTTACTGCAGATTTTATTTAAGTCTGAGATGTACAAAACTTAAAAAGCATTTCAAGGAACTATTTTTCTGCATTGCTTCTGTGAGAATTTGAAATATTCTAGAGGGTTCTGATCGAAGCATTTACAATAACCTCATTACTCTTCCCTAGGATAGTCGTTACGTAATGTGCTATTCATTATCTAGACCATTTTCAGCCGAATGCTCTATGCTTTTAACTCTAATGAGACTTATTAACTTATGCATAACGCTACCATTTTTCCAATAATGTTTATCATTTGCAGTGACATCATATTACCTCCAGTTTTCCCTCAAGCGCAGGGCCACAGAGAGCTAGGACAGGCCCCGGGGCAGCAAATAGAAACGGGCCGCCTTTTAAACTTTCTAAATTTTCAAATAAGATATTGGGCCTAAGCGGAATTAAGGCAACTGTGCTAAAGCTAAAATAACCAAAACGGTAGGTAATTACAACATAAATTTAAGTCCTCACTTTGATAACATTACAAAATATAACAGAATAAAACAGCTTCAATTTCTTACGTGCCCCCGAAATGGCCCGGGCCCCGGGGCAGTTGCCCCGGCTACCCCCTCTCGGCGGCACTGCTCAAGCGAAGTAAAGCCAATAAAGCAGATACAAAGAGCTTGTGACAGGTAGACAGGAATTGAGCAAGGCAATCTTTACAAGGCAACTACTAGGCAACTACTAGGAATTTAAGGCTTCTTTAAAACTTAAAACTATTTCCATTTTTTAACATGACAATTCAGTTAGACATGGCTGGTGGATACAGTAACGTGTCAGACTATGTAGCTACAATTTATAAACAAGGGTAGGGTTCTTGGGAAGATAAATTAATTTAACGTAAGGAGGATAAATATTTCTTTACTTCGTTATTCTTTAGTCCTTCCAACTTGGCCTGATGATTTCAGATTAAGCTATCTTGGGAACCCAGATGACTTTGCCTGCAAAGACATCACTAAACCAGGAAGAACAGATAAATTATGTTGGCGATGTGGCAAAAAGAATCCTGGTTTCATTTGGTCGACTAGAGGTATGTTCATCTTTGCACCAATTGATTTAATCGTATACATATACATCCTGTAAGCCTGTTGGGGAGCAAAGCTATTTATTTCTGATAATTTTTTTTTACAAGATGATACTGATAGTACAGTAGTTTACAGATATATACCTTCCTTCTATATGCAGAAAATGGACCAAAAGGCAAAAAGAAAGAAAAGGAACGGGTATTTATGGTAGTGTTTATTCAGTCTTCGGTTATTTCCAGGAGGGTAAAGGGAAATATGAGTTGCTTCGGTGTTAAGATATTGAAAGTGGTTTGTGGTGTTGTTTTAAGCAAAGGTAATAACAATATTGCCTCCAACATCAATCTTCTTGCTACAGCATCCGGCTTAGAGTAAAACTGACTTTGTTCCAATTGACACCATACAGCATGCATTCAATTGACCAACCCTATCCGAGTTTCTTTACCAAAAGCAGCTAAGAGTACTGGTTAAGGAAGGGTATCTTCGTTCTCAAAATGCTTTACACTCTACCAACAAACGGGAACAAAAGGACCAAGGGTAAAAAGGTTTTGGGTGTGTTTGCAGGGATCCTTCTTCTATCGTCGTATTCAGCCTGGAAATGCAGCCCAAAAAGACTCACAAGATAGCAAATTCCTCCATCCGTAGATTCAGCTGAGTCGACAAAGCACAGGATAGGATTTTCTAAAACAAACAAGGATTTTCTAAAACCATGGCAATCACTTTCACTATAGAACCGTTTTTCTCTTTTCCAACAGGCAAGGTTCCTGGTATGAAATGCTTGAAAATCGATGAACCAGAAGATAAGTCAATGAACCACAATAGTTACCTATGCATGCCAATTGCAAGTCCCTATCGTTTTATTTATCTGTTTAAAGGCCCAATCTTCTCACCAACTCTACGCTGCATACGATGGTATGATAAAATGCAGCCTTATACATGGTACGACAACTACCTTTGCGCCACGGTTACAAACAGGAAAAAGTAGCTTTTGTCTATCACTAGCAAAAGCTACGCGATATGCCAGAACAGAAGAGAACTACAGGGCAGAGCTTAGTTGGATTCGAAGAAGATTATGGGCGTCAGCTGTGACTAGTGGTAATAATAGGTAGTTTAAAGAGAATACTGTTCTAATTTTTATTTACGGGACATAATTTACGTGACTACCTGGCTGCTATTTGACCAATTTCAGTAATATATATATATATATATATATATATATATAATATATCACCTCGAAAATTTGCAACATTGCCCTAAAGCATACTTAAAAGCTTTCTTCGTCTCACACTCTTCAGGGTATGAATCGTGAGGAAAAAGCTTTTAAGTATGAATTTAACGCAATGTCGCAAGTATTGAAGACGATTCTCAAGTTTTCTACCACAAAAAGATTGTTCATATATATATAAATATACATATATGCATATATATCTTGAGTGGAGTATTAACACTATAGATGCATTGAGACGGATACCTAGCGGAAAAGAAACTCTGAACCATCAGATTCAAAAAGTGCTCCACTTGAAACAAGGTGTCACTTCGACAACTTGGACACATTTCAGACAACTTTTTGTGGAAGAATTGTTCAAAACGTTAAAAGTAGTATTTTCCCGAAGTTTTAAATACGTAACTTATCATTAAATTCTACTAACGTCAAAGTTTATCAGCTGACTATCAAATACGTCATGTCACATTTAGAAGGTTTACATTTTAAAATGAATAAATCGTTAAGAGGTTTCCTCCAGTTAAATTGTTTGGTGAATTGACATGGGTGAAAAACTCAAAAACATCCAATTAGCTAAGATTTTCGAGTAGTCAGTAATAAACGTGACGTCTGTAGCATCACCTGACATGATTCTTGGCAGTGAACTGATCGTTAGTTTTGCAGCATTTCCATTGTATTGAAGGTAGATTAATATGAGTGAGTTTAGAAAAATCATTCGGCAAGGTTATCAGTTTTATGTGCAAGAATTCCCTTATCGGTGCGGGTAACATCATACGATGCAGACCCAGGCCACTTGCTTAGTACTGAAAAGCACGATTACTAATTCGATTACAGACTGAAGATTCAAGGTTATTGCTTGAGTGTAATGTCAAAGAACTTGGGGAGCAGGCTTCGTTTTGGGAAAGCTTAATATATGGCTAACTTTAAACATGTATTTGATTACGTTATAACATTCATACAACATTGTCTTCAGTAAAGGTAAATTATGATTTTACTGTTTATGCTATGTAACACCAAAATAATTTATGAAAGAATGAAGACGTATCATCTTGGAAACGCAGCAAGTTTAAGTATAAAAGGGGAGAATTACACAACCAAAGAACAGAGCAGCAATATAAGCAATGATAGCCTTGCAGCATGATAATCTAACTGAGTAAACCTTTCCATTCCACATTTCTAAACTTGCTCACAGTCAATAAATATGGTCTCAGGACTTTATAACAAAGCATCGTAGACGCTGACTTTTCAATGCTTTTCTGCGATGTGGCTTTAGTTATATTTAACATATGTAATAATTATGACACAGGGAAACTCCTCATAAAACGACCTTGCAATTTCAACAAATTGGAACAATTACGATGTAAAGTACTTGGGAAAAGGTAATTATCAATACTTGTATGACTTTGTATACAGAAATTTGTAGTTGACACCTATCTTTCATAAGAAACCTCTAAAAACATAAAAATCTCAGCTTGGCAAAGAACTATAAATTCCAGATCTGAGAAAATAAATTCTCGGTTGTGCTAATTCTTTTTATTTCCTATGTTTTTGTTACAGTATATTGTATGTCTAGCTTTTAGTCAGTTTGTGCAAGTGATATCTCTCTGATTATCTTTCACGAAGCCTTCATGTACTGTTGCTAATAATTTGTTTCATCATATATGTCTTTCATGTTCAGGCTCTTAATAGAGCCACTGCGATTGCGCCGACCATAGTTAGCTTGCTTCCTTGGACCTTAAACATGTCATAATTTTGGCCGCTGCTTGATGAACTAGGACCTTGAGGTCTCATTTCACGTTCTATTTTTGACCCAATGTAAATTTTTGGAAAGGTGTACAGCGAGATTCAGATCAAATAATGATTTTCCCCAGTAAAGTATTTTCGAAGCATTTTGGATACAGGATAACTTCAACGTTCCACGTATAAAAAGTACACCGTTTGCACCTGCTCTTAGGCTCCTACCTTTAAACCAATGGCAACTGAGAAGCGCTCTATGGCACATCTAAGGGAACTACCTGGATAAGTGTTCTATACCATAGAATCCGTAAAGCAATCACAGTTCAAAGCAGATACCGCTTTGAAAATTTGCGACATTGCGCTAAAACATACTTAAAAGCTCTTTTCGTCAAACACTGTTCAGAGTATGAATCATCAGAAAGGAAAGTATATGTATATGGCAACCTACTTATACAAGACATGTATCAAACTAGCCTATCATAAACGAGAAAGGAAACAAGGAAAGAGAAAATAAAGAAACAAAACATTATTGAAAGAGTCCAAGTGAAAAAACGAACTCTTTCTGCCTACAGAGTACTGGTTTAGTTGTTTTAATGTAGACAGACTCCAGTACATTTAGTTGAGAGGTCGATCTTGCTGTGCCAATTATCCAAAAAGTCTCGTCACAAAGTTGCAATTTCGGAAATTTTCAAGGCGATTTTCAAGTTTTGTACCACAAAAAGATTGCTCCGTACAACAAACAATAACTTCATCAGCGGACAGATTTGACGTTTAAACTTTCATAATGGAGTCCCTGAAGAGTAGACACAAACAGCACGCTCTACAAAGCGGATAAGGAAAAGGCAAATTGACAAACAAAGTAGCAAAATGCATTTGCCGTTTTTTTCAAAATGTCTCAAAGTCCCGTTTTCGGGACTTTACTGATCCATTCTAAAGCTTTTGGTTTAAATCTTTCCTTTAGACTAGGAAGTCTAAATTATAGTCCTGTAATCTGTTAGCTCATTTGCAAGTGACTTCACTTTTGATAATGTGGTTTGAACTACTCTGTTGTGGCGGCTTCTGTTTTGGTCGGGCGCTCGATAATCTTTGCCACACTTCCACATTCCTCACAAAAACTACTAGGCAACAATGTGGCAAGCTAGAACCCAATGGTTAAATAAATCAGTGTTCTCTTCTGTGATCTGTTATCAAGAAAGCTAGTGCCGTACACCTATGGCGTCTTCAACCATAAATCTTTACTGGCACAAAAGCTCCCGTAAAACAAATTCTCAACATTAGATTATTGCTTATTAATTTTGGATAAATCAAACAATTATTGGTTATGCCTTGGATAATTGAACGAGAATCATTGATTGCAAATTTGGTCATTGACTTTGTTAATTTACATCCCTTACTATCACTACTGTAAATTCCGTTTGCATTCGGACAACTTTAGTAAAAGAAGTGTAAAGACCTTAACTCAGTTTTTGTCTTAAATTAGCTCTTTTGAATGAACTTTTTCATCATTTTTTGAAAAAATTCCCTATCGAAAGACCATTTGTACAGAAATTGATTGTCAATGTTGCTGCGTGAGAAAATGTGACCAGTTTCCATACTTCCTCTACATTCCATGTCCCACAGTATATCGTCGGTCAGTCCTCCAGTTACTTACTATTCGTTATTCACGACATCGTCATCATCCGACTATGGTCCATTATCATCAGAACCAAGCACATATTCGTCCCAATCCCCGTCAGTGGACCTTGCCATCGTAGACTATGATAGCCGAGGGCCCGTAAATTACATTTGAAGAACAATATTTTTTCCGCGTTTTCGGGTTATAGACGAGTACGATGTCCACAAGTTATTTCTGATGTTACTTTAAATTCGACCTCACTGTCGGTTGTATCAAATGGAGGTAAGAAATCCTTTTTCACCATGACCGGCAGACGCTGCACTTCAATTTTCTTCATATTCCAAAAGGACAATGGATTTCAGTCCGAAATAGACTCCCGACCGATCCTTAGCCAGATTTACGTCGGGGTCGGGTAGGCTCTACAAAACCGGAATCGGGGTAGTGTCCCCAACCGGGGTCGACGTAGTGCCTCCAACCCGACGCTATAAAGAGAAATACCATGGTATACTCAAGAAATCGATTTTCGCAAAATGCGGCATTTTGAGAGTTGATTGTACATAGAAAAAATACGACACAAACAAAAAAAGATGCTTGATATTGAAGTCTACTTGTACTTGGTCGTTTCAAGGTATTCTACAAACTTCATCTTACGAAACAAATACATATTATACACTTTAGAATACATGCATTGGTGTCTTCTAGGAATTTTTTACATAAATTTTCTGGTATTACAAATGTTAATATAATTGTCTAGGTACATAACAATATATGCTCTCACGTAGGAGCTCTTGAAAGAGACAAAGCTAAGGCATACTTGTGGCATTGAAATCCAGCAATACCAGTCATTGTTAAGAAAAACATTTTAAGTACATATGACAAAAAGTAATAAGTGATGAATGGAATTCTAGAATTTGATTCTTCTGTTGTAACTGCTTTTATTCATAACTGCAGCAAGAAAGTATGAGGCTGCTCGCTTTCAATCAATCTCTTGCTGAATGAAGGCAAGTATTTCCATTCTTCATAAAGTCCAATTTTCTTCTTAGGAGCTTCAGGGATAGCAGGAGCTTTTCCTTTGTCTTGTATACTTGATTCCTTAGCTGATAAACGACTATTTTGACGTCTTCCCATTACTGTTTGGTAACTTCTTTGAGGTATGACTTTGCCTTGCTCCTTGCCTGGAAGATGCATGTCATAAATGCGATTTACTCGTATGCTTTTGCTGCTTGGTTGCCTTGGAGGCTGAGACTTAGGACGTGATATTAATCCATGAGCCATGCTGTTTGCATTTTTCCTATAATGCAAATTTGGTTTCCTTGAACTAAAAGATGTTTACGAAAGTTTACATCAGTTACGTTAGGAGATCTTTGTTTGTTTTATGTCACTGATTTAGCTTGTTCTTTGTGTTGTTAGTTACATTTATATCCAATATCACAATAATCACACATCATTTTGCAAACTTTTATTCAGAGGTTTTGAATATTTTCCAATCAAACAAATTTATTGTGGTCAGTGATAGAAACTTTCAAAAATCAGTTATGACCATCATGTTATCTATAGTATTACTGAACTATTTTATTAGTTGTTTTACATATTCAAAGTGGATTTTACGACAGAGGAAAGTGCAAAGTCATGAGGACTGAAATCAGTGTAGGCAATCTCTCTAGTTGCTAATAGGCCACAATAATGATAAAAATAACACCAAAATCAAATACAAGATGCTAATGAATGAGAAGGAAATCTATAATGGCTAAAGATCATAGGCTGTGAAAATAGATAGACTATGCTTTCAATAGAAAGTAAGCAGAAAAACATTAACATCACATTTACATAACAGTCATATTTTTAACACATTGTTAAGAATTATACCAAGTTAAACGTGGAGGAAAACTGTACTATATCAATAGTAGTCTATGGGCAAACTAAAAATTGAAAGCATCATCAAAACCATGATATGTAAGCAAAATTCAAAGTTGTGCACTACCATACACATAATGCAACATTCAATTAGCAGTTAATGTTACACTTTAACACACAAAATTTTCGTAGTTCCTTGTTGGGTTCACTTTAATACTTCAAGCAAAAATTGGTACTAAGCAGGAGTTTAGTTAACTGTTTGAGGTTGTATCAGTAGGCAATGTCATCCTTAATTTTCAGTTATTAGCTACTCCACAAGCTGCTGTTTTTTGTCAAGTGTATTTGAGATATTAACAGTTAGTGGCAGATAAAGAATAATAGTTCAGTATGAGTGAGAATAATTTGCTTCACAATTGCTTGAAAAAGCTACAGTTACATGAACAATGAAATTGAGTTTTGCATTATCAAATGTTCTTAAGGTTGGCCAGTTAGAAATGAACACTTTGCTAATAAATCAAATATTGTTTGAAAACAAACAAGTTTATTCATATAAAAAACTGAGATTTTTAACAAAAAATTTTTGACTGAGCATGATGCTTCATTTAAAAATATTTTTTTGAATCAAGTGACTTGGCATATTATGATTCTTTGTATGAGAACAATCATAGTCTTATTCATCCATCTTAATGGTAAATAGTCCTTAAAAATTATGACACCAGATAACATTGTATAGTTGCTTTAAAGGATACTTAATACTAGAATTCCATATACTGAAAATTAGGCTTCAAAAAAAAGCACAAATGTTATTTCAATGCAATTATTAAGTGAATTCTTATTATAATATCTAGATTTAAGACAGTAATTCTAGGATTTCTAATTAAAAACAACGAAATGGGAGGCAGAAATATAAGATGCAATATATATATTTTGGCAGGGAGTAATGAGCTCAATCATCCATGTCTATTAAATATATATAAATTACAAGAAATAAACACTTTTTAACGAATGAAAGTTTACAGAAGAAGAATTATTCGAAACATTAAAAAGTGTTTATTTCTTGTAATTTATATATAGATATCCATTTATATATATGTATATTATTAATTAATTCTGATGAAGATAATATCAAAATGTCAAAATGATGGTGTATTTTTGAGTTATATATAATTTTATACACTGTTAGTGAGTGTTGGTTTGTTGAGTTATTATAATATAAAGCCAGCACTCAAACCTCCATGCCATCAAGGCACAAAGGTTTGGTGAAGGACATTCAAAGTCCCTGGCATCATGAGACGAAACCCAGCGGTGTTTTGGGTCTGAGGATTGTGAGTTTGAGCCTGGTCGGCTCCCACTTAGTGCAGCTATTGTGGTAATGCTCCACTCTTAACGAATATATATAAGAATTAAATACCAGAAACAAGAAATAAACACTTTTTAACATTTTGAATAATTCTTCTTCAGAAAACTGTTCTAACTTGCATACATGGACCTTTTATAGAACAAACAAGACAAGTGTTACACAACTTATAAGAATAGAAGTTTTAATACATAAAAGAACAGATGTTACAAGAATTTGATATATTGTTTAAACACATAAAGCAACACATACCTGACTATTTTAACAATACACAAGAGAACAATTACACTTA
>JANTCA010003649.1:0-10645 GCA_024741275.1 Chironex yamaguchii | reverse complement strand
GAGCAAGTTAGGCTACTAAGATACCCTGAAAGTTTCAGAACAATGCGATCTTAACTTTCTGAGATATTTTGAAGACTAACAAAGCACTAACAAAGATGGTCCGAACATTCATTTAAAAACTGTAAGAAGTGTTGTAGAGGCACGTTATATTACTTCGAAATTACACAGCCCTCTTTTAGACACTCCTGTAAGATATGGAAGATAGAATAAACGCCCCCGCTAAAAACATCCCCCTTCAAATAAACGCTTCGTAGGAGGAGCATTTATTCGCAACAAACTATATATGATTTTCCTTAAATTCTCTACACCAGTTTATCGATATATCGATAAATAAATTGGACTGACACGATTCATTGGAAGACATTGACTTTACTTAGTTGTCCTTTTAGGATCTGTGATTTCATTCGACATCATTGTTTACTTATGCAGTATCATGTTCAATTACTTTTAGTTTCATTACGAACAATTTCTAATTCTTCGGTCGGTATAAACACCCCATTTACAACCCCCAGTAAGAAGGTAACACCCCGGTGTCCTCTCTATGTGTTTCACAATATGTCAATAAATGCATACGTAATCACAATGCGTCAATTCACAAAGTCACAGAATTATGTCCATTGGCGTCCGCACCATCCAACTAAATCCGTTAGGTTAAAATCATTGGAGTTCAAAAGGACAAGAATAAAGTTGGTATGTAAGGAAGACTCCAAGAGGGGGGCGATAATGTAATGTCAACAAATGAAAGATCTTTGATAAGCCATACTTCAAAATACTTAGGACACAAGAATATTCTGGGAGTCTAGATGAACTAGCTTCTGCTAAGCATTTTAAGTCCTCAGCGTAAGAAAGGAAAATTTTTCTGTAATGTTTCCTTGGACACAATTTACTACAGATCGACACCTACCTGAATATCTTCAGGTTGACTGCTAATATCAATGCCCTCGTGTTGTGTGATGTGATACGTCAAACTAGTGACACCCACTGCAAGGCCTTTTAATGTATAAACAGCTTTACTGTACAATTGGGAATTTTCTGTCTCGGCAACTGGTCTATAAAATGAATGCAAGAGTCGTGAAACACGAAAATACGCTTTAAAATGTACAACTTGTATGATGAAGTTTACACAATGAAGGACAAATAAAAAAGAAAATAAAAGAAACTATCCACTGTCTGCAACACCGTAATCACATAAACAACATATCTTAAACTCCTCGACCAATTTGGCTGGCAGCACTAGAAAAAGGATCACACAAAAACCAAATATGTCTCAACGCCTCCTGTGAGGACATCTCGACCCTTGTCGCCACTGAGACCCATACATTAAGGTAAAGATAGTTCTACAAGATTTATTTTTAGCAGCCTGACGATGGAAGAATGATGCCTGAAAACATAGCTCATAAAACCTTACGACTTATGACACGGCAAACTTCAAACATCCATAAAAGAAAAGAAGTTTACATCAATAATAAGATGGATTTGAATGGAATAAATTGGCATGGATTAGATTTGAGTGAGGAGTAAGAACGGGTGGAGAAAGGTAAATGCAGAAGAAGGGAGACAAAGGAGTGAAGTGGAGTAGCGTAGACTGGGCTGAAGTACATTCAAACGGAGTGAGCTGATTTGATGAGGGCTGGTTGTGTTTGAGTGGATTAATTTTAAATATAAAAAGCTGGTTCCAGTAGAGCAGAAACTTAAACTGCGTAGGGTACAAACTTAAACTGTGTAGGGTGAAAACTTAAACTGCGTAGGGTACAAACTTAGACTGCGTAGGGTGAAAACTTAAACTGCGTAGGGTGAAAACTTAAACTGCGTAGTGTGCAAACGTAAACTGCGTAGGGTGAAAACTTAAACTGCGTAGGGTGCAAACTTAGACTGCGCAGGGTGCAAACGTAAACTGCGTAGGCTGAAAACTTAAACTGCGTAGGGTGAAAACTTAAACTGCGTAGGGTGAAAACTTAGACTGCGTAGGGTGCAAACGTAAACTGCGTAGGGTGAAAACTTAAACTGCGTAGGGTGCAAACTTAGACTGCGTAGGTTGCAAACGTAAACTGCGTAGGGTGCAAACTTAAACTGCGTAGGCTGAAAACTTAGACTGCGTAGGGTGAAAACTTAAACTGCGTAGGGTGCAAACTTAGACTGCGTAGGCTGAAAACTTAAACTGCGTAGGGTGCAAACGTAAACTGCGTAGGGTGCAAACGTAAACTGCGTAGGGTGAAAACTTAAACTGCGTAGGGTGCAAACATAGACTGCGTATGGTGAAAACTTAAACTGCGTAGTGCGCAAACGTAAACTGCGTAGGCTGAAAACTTAAACTGCGTAGGGTGAAAACTTAGACTGCGTAGGGTGAAAACTTAAACTGCGTAGGGTGCAAACTTAGACTGCGTAGGGTGCAAACTTAAACTGCGTAGGGTGCAAACTTAGACTGCGTAGGGTGAAAACTTAAACTGCGTAGGGTGCAAACGTAAACTGCGTAGGCTGAAAACTTAAACTGCGTAGGGTGAAAACTTAAACTGCATAAGGTGGAAACTTAAACTGCATAGGGTCGCCTGAAACTGCGTTAGGTGGACTGGAGCTGCCCAAGTGCAACAAAAAGAGTAGGATGCATTGGAATGATCTAGCGTACGGCTAGCGTAGTATTCAATATACTGGTGAAGCGTCTGCCTGGGAATCGTGTAGAGTCTCACATTAAATGGAATGAAGTCAAACGGGCATTACTGAAGTGGCATGTCGTGGACTCATATGAAGCAAAGTTAAATGTTTCAGAGTCGATTGGAGTCAATTGGTGGTACAAGAAAATTACCACAAAAACTGTAACAGAAATACAAGTATCTCCACATACCGCACAGTCATAATATCTAAGGATAAACGAGGTGTCAGATTCAGCAGTTTCATATCCACAACATGCAATGCATTGCCATTAACATCAAATACTTGCACTACGGCCTTGATTGATTTCTTTAATTCAACCTATAAACAGTAAGAAAGGAAACGATACAAAATTAAAACCCTAATAAAAATGGAAAACCTTAAAAAAAAACAACCAAATAAACAAGACAAACAAGGACTGCTGAACCTTCACCATGCAAAAAGGCCCCCCACACACACACACAAATATTCCACGTCTTATCTTTTGAATCAATGACTATGAAATCTCAAAATGGTGCTTATTAGAAATTTCTCCCTGTAATAATAAAACGTATGGCCACTCCTACTTTTTGAAAGAGAATCCATTAATCCCAATCTGGATCAGATCCAGAATGGACTAGGTCAGATACTAACGGATCTTATCCGATTTAAGTCACCCAATTTTTCATTATAGCCCTGTTATTATTGACTGAGGAACAAAATTTTTGAATCTCATTTACTGTAACGCCAAAGAAAATTACCAGTGATCCAGAATCGAGACAGCTATCTCAAAGACAACTCCCAAAGTTAATGGGTTCTTCCTTAGACAATATAAAACCGATCGTAAATTTTTGCTGACAGACAAACAAACAAACAAACAAACAACACCGCAACAAAAGAAGTTGCACCTTGGTGAATGTAATTTTGTGCTTTTCAACACCTTCAAAGGCCATGCACCACAAAAGATCTGGACGGTCCGGGGGCTTAGCTTTGTAGAAATTTTAATAGTGGAGGGTCAGGGCCCTTTAATGCATAACCTTTTACTAGCTTCTGTAAAATTCACATCTCGTGTGGTATTTGTGTACCCTAAACGAACCTTTCGGCATAAAGGACAACAGCTGAGTAGTATCAACATCTCACATCACGATTACAGACAGTAATAACTAAAAGGTCATTAGTTACGGCTGTTAGAAGAGAAACCTGTTAAAACATCTGCAGCAGTGAATTAGGCCTTCTATCTCTTGGAGCAAAGGAAATATTTATAACTTAGAACGGGTTGGCGTTGCCAGATTGCCAAAATTGCCACATAGTATAGAAGCGGCAGCTACCAAAAACGGAACTTATTTTTTCCTTGAGCACAGCACCTGCACAAAAGACAATCTAGGGCCGTCGTTCCTGCACTGCTGACTCCTTGTCCCACCTACAAGGCAACGGCTCCATCCGGCTAAAAGCCCGCAAAACGACACGCCAGGAAGACGAACGGTGGGATCCTTGTCCCGACAGCTGCAAAGAAGACCGGAAACCTGCAAGCATTTCCTGAATGCTGTGGAGTGGTATGACGCAATTGGTCTTTACCTTTTTCGAAGATGGGCTCCCCCACCAGCGACCATCAGTTGAGCTTCAAAAGATGCAAAACGCAGTGGAGAATAAGCGATACTGGCGCCTATTGGGCCTTTTTCATCGTTATAAGAAACGTTTGGATCAAGGGACACGGCTGTTACCTCGGCAAAAAACTGTGACTCATCGTCTCCGCAATAACAATCAATCAATCAATCGATCAATCAATCTGTGAATCAATCAATATTTCTTACATAAAACCGGTAGCATGCTGGTTGCTAAATCCATATTGATATTAATCTAAACAATAGACCTGACCACTTAAGGCGTGCAATCGCCAGCGTGCGCCTATGCACTCGCCATGCATATCGGAAGGGAGCTACTCATCGCTCACCTCCACATCAGTTCACATTGCAATTAATCCCTTGTACCGCACTCCTGCTAAAATACTCATCGTCCATACTGGAATCTATAAACCCCTTAAGCCACAGATATATGCCACAGGCTGTAAATCTGAGCCTTTCAAAATCAGCACAAGTGTCTGGCAGGGATGCATCGTCTCATCAATGTTGTTCAACCTTGTACTTGGATCATGTCAAAATCCATCCAAGACACTGATGGTGTCACAATTTCCAATTCCTCATACGTTGCTGATCTCGAATATGCCATCTTGGCTGAAGATGAATTTAGTGCACAAAACTTGCTCGACCGGATAGCCTTGAATGCCTCGAAGCTTGGTCTCCAGATCAAGCCTCAAAATCCAAAGTCCTGAGTTTTTGCACTGCTCCGCCAAAGATCGCGGTTGAGGGGGAACTCCTAGAGAACGTTCGTCAATTCACCTACCTAGGCTCAATTTTGTCAGACAACAAAGTAGCACCATCAGAGGACATCCTGAGCCGGATTGGAAAAGCCTGCAAAGTGTGGTCTCACGAAACGGCTTTGGCGTCGAGCTGATATCTCCATGTGAACGAAGCTCAAAGTTTTCAATGCAGCTATCGTCCCCATCCTTACATACAGTGCAGAATCGTGGTGCCCGCTGAAGTCGGACATTGAACGTCTAAACGTCTTCCACATGTTCTGCCTGAGAACAATCTGTGGACTTAAGTTACGGGACCGTATTAGTAACACCGAGATTCGACAGCGTTATCTTAACCAACTCGAAATCGGGGAGGTGCTAAAACGTATCAGGCTGCGCTGGCTCGGACACGTTGCTCGGATGCCTGACGAAAGAATTTGCAAGAAGTCTTGGAAGGAACCAGTGCCGGCCTCCTGGAAATGCGCCAGAGGTGCGCCGAAGAAGACCTGGAATAAACTGGTTCTAGCCGATCTGAGTCCACACCTGAAGCAAGCATACGGAGCCCACTGGTCGCAAAATCCCTTGGCAATCATCTGTGACATCGCGGAAGACCGTGCACAGTGGAGGCGGACGTTCGTGTTGGGGAATCCGGCAGCCCTACCGTGAAGTGGCTCAAGGATTAAGTTAAGTGAAATGAAGTGTGAGCATCTAGCCTCAAATTCCAGTAGGGCTCACCGTCGGATCTGCTTAAGACAACACAACCATAAGCTATCTTTGCCGATGTTTTTCTTACCTTATCTGGCACTACCACATGAATTGTGTAAATTGCTTCAAGGTTTAGAGCTGCTTTCGCCGGTTGAGTTGCATCTAGACAGCTATCCAGAACAGTTACGACCAATGAACCGATCGACAACGGCGTAACCTAAACACGACAATAAAAATCAAATAAGATCAAGTAAATAATAAAGTGCAGCCAATAAGTAAAGTTCCCCTCAGGTGACAAGTGTACAGCAGTAACTATCAAGTAGTAAGTGATTGTAGCTCAGGCGGTAACCTTGTGGTAATCAGAAATTATTTAGGGTATACAAGTGATGGTTCCATCGTAAAAAAGTTGCAGTTTACGAGGAAACATATGAAACGTCATTGTCAGAAAATTTGCGATGGAAAATTTAACACTTCTTCTGAAATCTATTCTGGACACTACTTGAAAATTCATCCAAACATCCATATCTTTTTGAGTTATGTTCCTATAAACAAAGACAGACAGTAAACACACACAGATAGACAGACAGACACAAGCAGACAGACAAACAAACAAAAAACATGACCTACTTGGAGCACATAGTAAGAGAAGAAAAGCCGCAAACGTCAAATATCTGGGCTTCATACCTGGGTCTTAGGGCTGCAGACCTGGCATCCTCTCTACTGAGCACAACAGCCAAGAAGTGGTAAGGAGATTCTTAATCCTTCAACCTCGATTTGTGAAAATTACTCCTGCAACTTGCAACAGTAACCGCACATGACTTATATACATTTACACGAGTATGTGTCAACTCCGTAATCCTCCTCTATAATTTTTCTTATCAATCACGTCGCATTTCACATGTGTCGAATACAATTGCATTATATTCGACTTCTGTGCACCTTTTAGAGAGCTTCACGTCAAACGTTGCATTCAATGCGTCGAATAATATTCTATATAATATTTCCACCGAACGTGCACAATGGAGACTAGGTGGAGACTTGGAAGTAGCTATAGAAACTCTAGCAAGCGCGACTGCTCAGGGCAATCGACTTTTGGCGCGCTTAAGGTAAACTATAATACGCATGCTCAGCCTCGAGATCGACAGTAATACACTATTTCAATGATGCATTTTATTTATGCATAATATTGGACGCGCGTAAAAAACGACATTTAATTTCAAGTCGCATCAAAGTCTCCTAATGCAACTTGGTATGTCGAATAAAACAATTTTAATCGACTATAATTCATCAATAATTCAAATAAAGCGTCGCATTTTGCATGCGTTTAATAACTAATTGTATTGGACACATCTAAAATGCAACGTATGATCTAGGCTTAAGACGACTCCCTTATGACAAGCTTTATCATACCATTTAAGGACAACAATCAGCAATAATGCACATAAACATGAAAACCACAACACTTTTAGTGGCACATACCAGCAAGTCTGACTTTCCAGTCTTGGTAACAGAAGCTAATTCATTGTTGTTTATTTTTACAATGAAATGAAGTGAACCTCCTTGGATTTGAAGATTCAGCTAAAACCAGGCAGAGAAATGTAAACCAGAAATATTCATGCTTTTTGACAGAGGCACCACGTTCACCATGGGCGTAATATATAAAATGCATCCTACCTCACTTCCTGCCGTTCAAAAAACGGAAAGACGTTGATTTCTCCCGTGATTCTCGGGTCCCGTTTACATTGGTACGGATACAAAAAAGTACGGATCCCTTTCGGATCCCTAACGATTTTCGTCAGCGTTTACACTGGGAACTAAACTGGAACAGTTCCACTCAATTGCTCCCTTTGAATCCTTAGTAACGTCGGGTTGTCTTTTTTGAAATCAGCTTCGAGACAAAAAAATTGATTGTCTAGTAACCGATTAGTACCCATATCTGATTCCGTTTACATTACAAAAAAACGCGCGAATAGGCTTTTCATTTACTGTACAATGTAACTGATGGATCCGTACCGGATATGGATCAGCTATCCGTACTTGTTTGGGATCGCCTAACGCAGCGTACAAGTTTGAGGTCCAACGTAGAAGGCTGGTACGAATCCACATTTTGACTCCTCGATTGACCGCAATTTTGTTGATTTTCCGAATTTTACGAAGATAATAATTGAAAACCTTAAATATTTAATATGACTACATAAAATGTTTTCTGCAGCTATACAACTCTACACTTAAAGCTACCAACCTCCCGGGGGTATTAAAATTCCTCGACGAGTTTCATTTTCCTCTATTTGCCAGTAAAAAGTTGATCTTTTATCGGAGTCCTATACTTAATATCATGTATTACACGCGAAACCGGAAGTTTAAGAAATAGTCTTAATTCCCATTTTTGGTCTGAAATTGACTTCCATGATCTAAATCTCGCTCGACAGTATTTTGTCCAATGTGTAGATGAACTTTAAACTCGACTCTCGGTACAAAAATCGTTTAAATGCGCACACACCCTGTTCACTGTAAACCACAAAGTAACCATATATACACAACCCGTTCTATTTCCATTAAACGAGGTCTCCTGTTTGATGTCTCCTTCGAACGGAGGCACTAATAGCAGGCAAAAATCAAAACCTTCTAAAATGGGCACTTTCTTTAAATAAGCAGTCCCCCTCAAGGAAGCGTTTACTTGAAACAAACGGAGAATAGCTTCCACCAAATTACCCTTGACAAATCTCTTTTTCGTATACTTAACATGAGGATTTGCAGGAAGACATGGATTTCAGTAATTAATTCAGATAATACAATTACTTATTTGTTGCTTCATCAAGCAGTTTATAATTTTGGATCAAGTGCTTCGTTTGTGACTTTGACCACTTCCTATTCCACGACTTTCTGGTTGATCAGAGTTCTCCCCCACCAGACAAGAAGCTTTCTCAATAACCTTTCCCACCAATAATTTCCAACTCAAATAGACACCCCCGCGTAAAATCCAAAAATATATACATAAACTAGAAGCACTCAGAGAAACAAAACCTCGGCCAAGCCAGTACGATTGTTCCAACAACATGGGTTTCTCTAGGAAGATTTCCTTGCTAGTTCATCAAGCTATTATTACCAAATATGGTATTGTGTTATCCCCAAAGACTTGTTCACTAGCATGATGAAGCTTTAATTACCGAAAAAATGATCCAGAATCCACAATTTGGTCCGGATCACCCCCCAAATTTTATCAGTTCTAAATTAGCCCATATTTGACCTATCTTGACAATTTTGTTAAAATCCAACTCCATATGCTCTTGTTGTTGAATAACCTCTCTGCCAGTTAAGACACGTCTAATCATCACATAACGTGCCCCAAATAATTATAGATGGGTCAATAGTTAGGAAATACGGTTCGTAAAAACTGAGCAATACTTACCCTGTTTTCATGGTGCCCAAGAAGTGTTAAAGACGCCGGACTTAAGCTTGGTTCAGGAACAAGCAGTAATTTTAAACTACCTAAAATGTGTGGCTTGACTTCCAGCTGTGAAGGTAATCATTGAATGCACGTATTAAAACCATCCCTCAAACTTTAGCCAATACTTCCTAAACAGTTTTTAAATTTGGCATTCGTACTTTGAGTTACTGGAAAAGGCAGAAATCGAGAAAAAGACAAAAATCCGGAGAGCGAAAAGCAGAAACAAGAGAAAGATGCATCTCAGATGATTTTTTCTGTTGCCATCTGCTCTTTCTACTTCGTTCATCAAATCCTTATTTTCCAATATTTCATTTCTTATTGTGTGCCCAGGAAATTCATTTTCTTTCACAAGACTATGCTTGATAATTCCCGTCTCTCATTTGCACATCCGAAATAACCTTATTTGGCACTCTCTAGGTCAAAGAGATTTAAAACTTGCTCTCTCGACACCTGCTTGTTGTTCCACACTTTCTAGCTGAATCCACTGTCAGCTGGAAAACAAGATCAACCACCTTTATGCACATAAAGCCCGAGGAACACTCTCTAGAAAATATTTTACAGTAGAAAAAGGCTTGTGGTAAAAGGTTCAATAGTAAAAGGTTCAATAGCTCAGTCCTTCGACAGAACTCTACCTTTCGTCCACGTCTGCAGTGTTTGATACGACGCCCACTTATATTTGAGAAAATTGCAATCCTTACCTCTTCGAAGACACCTGCTGCATACAAGAAAACCTTTTGATAGGACGAGATTGTCGCCGAGATGGTCACAGATCCCACATGATCTGACAGCAGCAAAACTTGACAAGCTGAAGAAGACAGAGTACAATATTCATACTTATAATAGAAAGATATTATATGGCGTATTACGAGAATGGGCCTAATGTAAATTAATGCTGCATGACCAAAACATAGATGTTTAAAATTCAAAAACGGATTGCAAACTTCACTAAAACAGCTGTAAAGTTATACATATGTCAATGACAACGCTTGTGTGATGAATTGATCGACTGGGCGATTGATGGATTGACTGATTTTATGATTGACTGATTCATTGATACGTTAATCGGGTTACTAAGAAAATAAATAAATAAATAAATGCCAGTGAACAAATGAATTAATGGATGAATGAATGAATAAATGAATGAATGAATGAAGGAAGGAAGGAAGGAATGAACGAATGAAGGAAGGAAGGACGGAATGAACGAATGAAGGAAGGAAGCAAGGAAGGAAAGAAGGAAAGAAAGAATGAAGGAAGGAAGGAAGGAATGAAGTAAAGAAGGAATAAGTGAGTGAATGAATATATGAATAAATAAATGAGCGAATGAATGAATGAATGAACGAATGAATGAACGAATGAACGAATGAATGGATGGATGAGTGAGTGAGTGAGTGAGCGAGTAAATGAATGGATGAGTGAGTGAGTGAATAAATGGATGCATGAATGAAAGGGTGCATTAAATGATAGATGGATAGATAGATAGATAGATAGATAGATAGATAGATAGACAGACAGAC
>JANTCA010003648.1:0-10645 GCA_024741275.1 Chironex yamaguchii | reverse complement strand
GCCCATCTTATTTTCGTTAGTTCTGCTGAACTAAAAGTATAGTTTTCTTTACTTGGATTTGTTGGCCTTCGCAACAACGTCTTCAAACGAGCTGATGTAACACCATTTACTTGTTATGAACGCTGTTCCGGGTTGTCCAGAAGACGTTGGGCCAAAATCACACATTTTACCAACCTAACAACCCTGTAAGTGGGAGTACGAATTTTGTTTCTTTACATCTACAAGTCTTGATTGAGTATACCAATATCATTGCTTGCTCTCCCTTACCCTTGATAATTTTTCTAATCGAGCACAGAAAAGCAAACAAGCTTTGCACTCGTCCCAAATTGAATGGAATTGACCGGTTCATACTTGTAAATTTACTCAAGAATTGGGAAATCCGGTGACCATCCTGCTTCTTACGCGTTTATGAGAATTGTGAACGTCTTTTCGTCAGCTATCCTGACGACTTCTTGGATCTATCATGAATAGGCCTACCCATCACCCAACTCCGGTTGCCCTCATCAGCAGACTAAATCCACGCTAGGCGAGGTGATGACGCCTGCTTAAAATGTTTGTGCTGGCCATCGATAGGATGTTAATTGGTAGACAGAGTTACAAAATAGAAAAGTTCATTTTAATATGAACCGTTAAAAAATTTTAGAAAAATTGTCATGCATAACGCTGGCTTATATACCGGACAAAGTATTTCCTGTCAAACGTTCTAAGCTTGTTAAATTATCATTTAAGTTATCATTTAAAAGTTGTTTAAGGAAGAGATACGTAACGAACCACTTTACCAAAGCCTGTTTATTTAGGGTAATAATAATGAGAAATTGTGCCCGGCTACAAGCACAACGTCCACCTATCTAGGCTCCATCAGCAGCAATATTCTCCTCCTGAGCACTCCACATCATCCCATCTCAGATGTAAAACGCAGTCCTGACAACACAGAACACACAGGAAGGGATGAGACAATGTTTCGAAGCTCATGTGGTCGCTCCGTTGGAATACCCATAGTCAGGAACTTCAAGACGAAACAAAACGAATTGGCAATGTATTTCGACATAGTTATGTTGAAGCTTACATGTTGGTCAGAGTCCTAATAACAAAGAAATTTCTTCAATGATTTTCGATTGTATCCTAGCCGCGTAACGTGTGTGGAACACTGCACAACTGTCCAATACAGGATATTTACTTTCAATTAAAACATGACAAAATACATCGAAGAAAGGATCATACAAGAGGCAATAACAAAGATTACCGAAAAAAGACATCGACCAGGAAAGTAAAGCACATCTAGTAATCATGCAGCATGGCCTATCCATGGATGCCGTTCTTAACACCGTAGACAAGATGCTTGATATTGGATATGTAACGAACAGAAAGACCTCGAATGAAGAAGATCCTTTTATATTACGAACATTAACTAAAAAGAGACAGTTGACCAAGTTAAAGTCGATATGCTCTGGGAGCAAAGCAGTGTCCAAGCCCACGCCCACAAACCTGACTTCTAAGGACTTGGACAGGGAAGAAAAAGAAACTGATCGCCGATACTAATTGGGATTTTAAAAGTAATCACAATACGGAACACCAAAAACCTCAAAGAACCTTATGCCGCATTTCAATTTTCTCAAATGATTAATAAGTATACTAGAGTTGCTGTGACAAGTAAGGAACAAAATGGGCAACGAACCACAAAAAGGCAGATAGACCATTTTTTGGTACGTATGCTGATGATAACAAAGTATTGTTGGCATCCTCAAGTGTCGATGAGTTGGTTAGGAAGGCCCAAGATGAATTAGGAAACATCTGAATAAACTAAGTGCTAATCAATAAAAAAATAGGAACTGTTTGCAGGCCACCCAAACAGAACTAAAATTAAAATTAAATGGCTAAGGAATAAAACGAGAAAAGAAAAAGAAATCTTAGGAAGTAATTATCGATGACGTCCTTACTCGCTTGGGAGGACCAGTTTAAAGCTATCAAGGTGCAAATATGCGGGGGGGCTTTGCTTCCTGAAAAAAACCCAGAAAACATTGTTTCGCAATCCCAACTAAGCAATGTCTATCGCACTCTCGTAGGGAGGTCATATCCGATATCATATTGGGAAGTGTATCCAACTTCAAAATGGAATCACGGGAGATCTCATTATTCAACATTTAGTATACAAGGTTTTGTTAGAATCATGCAGTTCCAAAATTTAAATTAGAACATTGTAAAAAGAAATTTTTTTACACGGCTCTGAGAGCCTGGAATGAGATTCTAATTAATATTGGAGAGCTCCCTACCTTGTATCTATAAACAGTTAAAAAGTCATTTGATGAGCTGAAAACCAATACAAACACGACCCCCTGGAAGTCGAGCAGTGGTTTAATTAGTTTAATTAACAATGATTGTAAGTAAACCTCGCTTTCTTAGCTAAATTTATAAATTAGTGGCTGAAGGGTTTTTGTGTTTAAACAATTAGAAATGGAAATGCTACGCGAGTATACAATAAGTCCACAATAGTGAGCTCTGGATCCCAAACTTATAACAAGATGTGCTACTACAAACCCATTCGTGCCATGCGACGACGACTGCATACATCAACCTGAAATACTCCATAATACACCATCGTACCTTCGATAACCCTCAACCTTGTTACGGGTACACCTTTCTACAGGGTGGCTGACCGGGTACCCCAACCTTCACGCTTGCCGACGTATCGGTGGAATGCGAAAGCATGTGCACTGCATATTACCTGACATGGTAGTCGAACACAACCTTTCTACCGTAACAGGAAGCCCATCTTCAGATACGAAAACGTGAAAGGTAAATTGTCCGATAACGCGAGTGATCTCTTCGTGTAGTCCTCCAACACAGTGAATAAGATCAACTTTCATTCTTATTTTGTGTGACGACATAAGTTTAACGGGACCGTGCAAGTTCCATACCATCCCCTAACTTTAATCTGATGAACCCTTGACAGAAGGCAACAATGTGTTCAAGATTGGGTGAATCCTGTCTCTTCATATCGTCCTTGCTTAGGTATCGCCGTACTGTTCAGACAGACCAATTGAAAATCAGCACGTGTTGAACGACCGTCCTCCTATCTACACAAGCCTTGTAAATGGCCAAGCGCTGAACCACGTACGCTAGTGTGCAAGGCTGGCTAAAAAATGGACGCAATAACCATCTTGTCCAAATGAACCGAGTAAGGTGAACACTTATACAGCACAATGACGCGCACATTAAACGGCCAAAGCGTAAGAGCTCAGGGCAGATTCAAGGAACGAGTTAAGAAGAAATATTATCCGACGACACATTTATTTCTGCTTTTTCATAATACCATTACATGACGTCTACAACCTTAAATTTTTTCAAAGTAATGGTCTGCTCTATACATGGTATACCTGCATTATCTACTGTTGCCTCGAGTAAAGCAGCCCAAATGGCAGAAGCACGCCATCAGAATTATTATTCCATAATTAATGAGTTTGAAGACTGTCTGACAGGAACAATGACTTCAGCCCACATCCAGACTCAAGTAAACTTGAGGTATACAATAGATAACGCATATATAAGCAGGGACGTGACTGGGCTACATGGTTTGATGAGTTTGCTATTTACACTATCACACTATCTGGCATTCACCTGTCGAAATATCATTGCGTCAGAAGCACTACGTTACTGGTAGTGGTACACACCAGTGAAGAACACATTTTAAACTGCTACTGACGACACTTTAATCAATAGCTATATCAATCCTATTACATGGGCCAAAGCTAATAAATGTCTCTTCCTTGGCTGGCCTAGCAAAAAATCCCTTTCGACTCGACCATTGGCGATACGCTACAAAGCCTTGCCATCAAGGGCCAATTAATGTAATAGTTACTGGTTATCACTGCATTAATTCCTGCTAAGTGCCTTAATCAACAAATCATAAATGACCTATTGTTTATAAACAAATGTGTTGCAACAAGTACTCGCCGAAGAATATCACTGATAAGGTTTTCCTTTTAGGATGACGTCACAGAAACGTTTCTGTACTCAACATGCCACCATAATTTCGGTTACACAATAGTCTTTCATCTTGACAGTGTTCCTTGTGTACTCAGTAATACCCATCACGTTCAATGACCATATTGCGAATCAACGTAGGACCATCACTGTGTCAAACGATGGAGCAACCGGAATCTCGAGTTACCCATACTACAAAGTGCCCTCTCGACTTGTCATAAATGTAACGCGTCGAGTATAAAATCACGTTTCCTCTTGGAATTCACCAACAAAATCACAAAATTCGTTACTTCACGCGCCAAAATCTACAATAGTGTGTGTATTTTCTAACCCACCCACCCAGTCCAACAGAACCGCAACTGAAAAATTAACCATAACCACACAACATAACCCTTTACAAAACAAACAAAACTAAACACTCAAAACAAACAACTACACAAACACATAACCATTTGAATAGTTATGATAACAATACAGCCTAACTAATTGCCAAAAAACAAAACAAAATAGGACGTAGGGTGTATAAGTGTACATGACGTCACAGAACAAGGAAATGGATGATGATCAAAATTACTCAACTTATGTGTAGAAAGGGAAAACAAAAAACAACCACATAGAAAAAAAACTGTGTTTGGTTGCTGGCATAGCTCAGGTCGATGAGAATAAAGCAAATTTCTGTGATGAAAATTCAAACAGCAGTTAAGATCAAATAATAAAGAAAAAAATATTACTGATATCAGTCTAAATTGTTTACAATGTAAATGTGACTGAATAGCTTGATGATAAATGAGAAGAAATAAACAGTATGCTATTTAACATGTACCACCATATAACCTACCACAACAATATAGCTATTACTGAATCTAAATTTACTGGCGAAGAGCTCAGGATCTGAATGGAAAATAAACGCCACAAACATTCCATGTGCATTACTGTCCCACAATTCCAATGTTCAATGACCACCGCTGATACGGAACGTTTGACATCCTGGCATTGACACGTCTCTCGGAAATTATCACGAGCAACTTCAAAAATCACATCTCCTGTATCTCGAAATACAGTTCACATATCGAAACCAGGTTATTAGCAATATTGATGACGCTTTTTGCTTCTTAATTCCATATCCTTAGAAAACTGTCCCAGCTGCCTGTGGCAACGGCCATTCCATCATCTGTAACTCCAAGGCAACTAACTCTGTTATCATGACCGGCTAAGACTCCAGCACGATCTCCTTTCAATGTATCCCACACATTGCAATTGAAATCATCATAACCAGCTAACAACAATCGGCCACTTTTTGAGAAAGCGACTGACGTAATCCCACAAATTATGTTATCGTGAGAATACAACATTAGCTCCTGTAAGCAACAACGTAAAAAAAATCGAGTTACGAACAGTGAAGTCCTAAAAGTAATTGGACAAACGTACCTTTTATGGTTACTAGGAATTGGACCGGATGTGGGGAATGTCCTTACGTATAAACAATCCTAAGAGTACGATCAATACAAAGTGGACATCATCCAATGTCTAAACCAGCAAGTATAAACTTGCTTTAAATTGGCACGACACAGGAGACCAACACACCCCCAAAATCCAATTCTTTTCAGAAAAACAGGCCTGTGTAGGAAAATATGGACACCGCTATAACTAAGTGGCAAAACTATAGTTTTAGGCTTCAGTAAATATGTCCTTGGTGTGTTGCACCTGATCTTTACAATATAGTTTGGCCTTTCTAGGCTTTGCCAATGTTACATGGGATTTTTCTCACAACAATACCTCCAATTTAGGCTATGTAGTTACAAGAGTGTCGTCAATGTTTAAAAAGTAGTAAATAAATTAACGAACCTGGTCTGATCGGATATCGAACAATCTGCAAGTTGCATCATCAGAACCAGTACCAAATGCCATTCCATTCGGATAATACTGTAAAACAAAAAGTGTAATTAGTAACAATACAAGATATCCTACTCCCTGGGTGTATCCACACAGCGTTGTATTCTCTACTGACGAGATGACGAGAAAGTGCATGTGACGACCGAGGCTCTGGGACCGTCGCTTCTGCAGTGCTGGCCCCCCCTGCCGATCCCCGGACAACGCCTCTGTCGGCTAAAAGTCCGCCAAACGATACACCAGGAACAATGGTGGGCTACTTGTCCTCGCAGCTCCAGAGAAGACCGCGAACCTGCAAGCATTCCCTGAATGTGCTCGCTATGAACATCAGTCGTGGAGCGATGTGACGCACATGGTCTTTACCCTATTCGGAGATGAGCTCCCCCAACAGCGACCACCGATTGGCGCCCACAAGATGCTTTGCAATGACGATAACAAGCAGTAAAGGCAGAAACCAAAACTCTGTCCTTTTCAGCTGCCTCCTATATGTTACATTCCAGTAGCAGGTACCCATAATCATGCACCGCCTCCCTTTCCTGGCGACGATAGGTGAACTCGGTGGTTGAATTGTTAAAAAAGAACAGATGCGGCATGCTTTTATTTTGTGGTCAATATCTGCTGACTGTACAATAAAACTGGATGAAGCCAAACGTATTCTCATCGGGACACTTGACCCACAAGCAGACTTTGATCATGACAAAGCCCTTATGTCCAGATGTAAATGCTATACTGGAGTATAGGGTGGAAAACCCGTATCAACGAGTCGAGACTAAGATAACCTGTATTAGCATCGCGCAATTTTAAAGCCTATTATATACCAGAACTGACTAGCCCTCGGAACTTGATTGGGTTTCACCAGTATTGCTAAACAAAGATGAAACACAGAACATGTGGCGTGTAATATTTAAGATTAAGACGAAATCTACCAGTTAGGTCAGACAACCAGGCTGGGAAGACCATCGCGCAAGTCTCTGGTCATTTTCTTATTCCCAGTAATGCACTACATGCAGCATGATATTAGCAATAATTTGTACTTACTGCAACTGCATTTATATCAGATTCATGTCCAGTAAATGTTTGTTTGCACATTCCATCTCGAATATCCCAAACCTAGGAAGGAAAGATGAGAAGAAAACATGTGACAGGTTGAGTTCTGGAATAACAGAGGAATGCCTTTTGCAGCAAAAAACAACAAATGATAATAATCAGAACATGTCGTTTAAAACTACAGAATTACAGTGGGAAGAAGTACACTAAACAAAAGACAGAATTCACGTTCATCAGACTGTGCCTGTAACAAAACAACATACAACTATTTAGCAATCTGTTGTCTAACAACACCCCGAGAATCCCACTCCCTCAATTCTACTCGTTGCAACATAATGAAGCGTCGTTCATATGTCGTACGACCTAAGGTGGGCTGTTTATCAACCACTTTCAATTGTACTACCCTGGTCGTACAAGTCAAATACAATCTTAAGCAAATTACCTTCGCAGATGCATCGCATGCTCCTGACACAAACGTTCTGCCGCCGTCGTTGCAAAGGGACAAACTCATCACATCGCCGGTGTGCCCCAAAAATGACGTAAGCTGCTGGCCAGTTTCTATGTCCCAAAGTGAACTGCAAGTAAAAACCGTAGAATGGACGTAAGACAAAGTTTATATGTCATAGTTATTGTTCAGAGCAACATTCAGCAACCCTTGTGTACAAATACATTTATGGCCGGAACTCTGTGACTCTTTGGTGTACCAAGGAGACTTGGCAGCGATTGGCTGCACATCCGTCACGTACGAGCATTTTGCGATTGTTAAGCAGCCACATTTGACTTGACGTGTGTACATTAAGTAAGAAAACATACACCACATGCCACATTTTAAACTGACCTTTCAGTCAATTCTTACACAGGATTCCAAATACGAGGAATGGCACTTCTTGCATAAACGAGTAAGTACGGTAAATACAAACGAACATTCATACAAGAAAACAGACGCAGAACACCAAAGTGTGCAACTGATTACTTGTTCTTAATTGACTAGTTGTTCTTAAATAAACAAAATCCAACAATTTTGTCTTGAAGTGACTTTGTTGGACAATAATGCATCAAGTGTCAATATGATGCACTCCGGTGAATGTGTTCACGACGACTCTTTTTCTCTTTCGGATCTGTCGTAGTGTGAAGTTTATAACTTACCAAGTTGTATCTCCGGAACTTGTCAAAATCTGTGCATCGTCCAAAAACCTACAACACGATAAATAACCTACAAAGGACAAACAAAGGGAATGACTTTAAAAAAGCGATAATAATAGCTGCAATCTAAAAATAAATCAATGATTAACACAATCAGATGAAGCACAGTCACTAACACTTCTTTCAGGGTAATATCCATGCTAATAAAGCAAAAAGTTGTTTCGTTCGCTCTGCCGGACCTCGTAAACGTGAGTGAAGATATGGTTATTAACTAACATGACGAGCAACCATATGTCCAGGGCGTTACACATCGGCTTATTTTAGAAAGCCGCCGTAAAACGCACTTTGCGCGTACATGCAATCAAGTACGTATTATTAAAACCTTTTCCAATCAAAACCCAGCATTTGATTTTGGGCATTTAAGTGAAATTACTTACCTGTGTGTCCTGGTAATTCTCTACTGACTCTGACATTTCCTTCGCGGGTCCTTAAACTATAGATGGAGCAAATGTTGTCAAGACCACCTGCAAAAAAAGTTGACTTGAAGAATAAGTGACAAAGTTCGACATGAAATTTTCTTGCGACGAGATTTTTGGGTACGCTACAACTCTATACTTCCATACGCCATTTATCGGATATAAATTGCATACCACAAGTCTCTATATGATTATATGACGCTTGCATGGCAAAAAAATGTCACACTGTCCAATAGGCGAGAATTTCGGGGTTTCCCTATGCCACTAATTACACTTTTGCATGAGAACCTGCAAGTGGCAAGACTGTGAAACCAGAATAGGGTACATGAGCAAAAATGATAGAATAGCTTAATGGATGCCAATTTCTCACTTTTGAAAACTTAGTTTTTTCTTGATGTGCAACATCCGCGTAAAGGAACCTGGATTATCCCCAACATCTAATCTTGACTGGCTTGTAGACAACATATATGTATACCGTTTTACTTTACTCGGTTTAAGTAAGATCATTAAATTTCACTCCTTAAGCGAATGACGTCCAACCAGAGTTCAGGCTCTGGAAATGGGCAGACTTTTTGTGTCCAATAAAATTAACCGAGTTACATTCACATTGTTTGCCAATACCTGTCATCGATGGCATGTTATTTATAACTACTGAATGACAACAGTAAGAGCCAAACAATTCAAATACTTCGGGGGTACACCATTTTAAAAAATTATTCCCTTGCCCAACTAGTTTTCTTTATCGGTAACTTTATGAAATGGATTAAGGATTTAACTTAATGAATAACGAAAAAAACCACACAACAAAACCCCACTTACCGCAGGCAACGAAATTTCCTGATGGTGCATAGGCACAAGTCATGACCCAACTTGAACGCAATGGAATAGCGTGCACCTGTAAAAGATCAAAAAAGAAAAAATTAATCCACCTAACACAAATACTGAGTAGCTTTTGAGGTAATTAGCCCTTACTTTGCCAAACACTAGCCTGGAGGACAAAGCAATGCGACACTAGAATAGCCAGAAAATGTAGTTAAGTTTATCAAGTTCAGGAAGCCTGAACCACAGCGCGCAGCACAGTTCAGCCCGCCAGACGCCCATATTAGCGGTGCGTTGTACAACTCCCTACTACAATAGTCAAGTCGGCTCCTTGTACACCAAATGACAGTTCCAACAGTTTCTCCAGATTACGTTCTATATTCAAGTTTCCTTGTCTTCGTGTCTTTACTGTCAACTGTGGCTGGCAGCCCTTTGAACGGAACCTTACTTAAAAGCAACAAACATTTTCGCGGGGAACCCATCAAGGGTACTGTTGACCTCGGTCATATTTCAAGACAAAGATCGCAGATGACGATGATTGTATAGCCCACCATTAAACTGCACTAAACAGAAAGAGTGTTTTTCTTTGCACAACAGCAACGATTTGCCTTTAAAAATCATCGAAAACGCACCTTATTTGTAGTGTAGGAATCCCAGACTATCAGCTTACCATCCTGAGAGGCGCTTACAAGACTCCTATTGAACACAATACAAACAGAAATCGACATCACTTCATTACATTTAATTCACCAATCATACCTCACATAAAAATTAAACCGAATGAATAATTACGTTATAAGAAAGGGTGGGAAGGGTGGTATCTTTCTAAATCAGAATCAGTATCCCATCAGATCAATAAGTTACCGCTGGGCAAGGTGCCGGATGACCTTCCTTTAGATATAACGAGGTCACAATCGGTCAATATTTTCCGTCGAAAACTCATTTTTCGAAAATAACTATTACACCTATTATTGATAGTCGTCAGTTATCTATAGCCCTTTCTTAATTAGTTTTCGTAAAGGGATGTCCTCTCATCGATTTGAATCGCTATTGAGAGTTCCTCCTTAAGAATTCCCCTTCATGCAAATCACACATGAAGAGTAATTCATCAAAAGTGCTATCTTAATTTTCTTATGTATTGTCTTCAATGTGCTGTAGGTACTCCTATTGTTTTAAGTTGTTCTATAGATATTAGAGTATTTTTGTATAGTTGAAGTGGTATTTAGACGGTGGAAGTATTTAGGGCACTGCCTGCGCATGCCTGATCACAGGTTCCCTAAACTGGCCAT
>JANTCA010003647.1:0-10646 GCA_024741275.1 Chironex yamaguchii | reverse complement strand
ACGATTGACCCTATGGTAATGTTGGTAAGATTGACCTCATGGTAATATAATAAAGACTGACCCTATGGTAGTATTGTTAAGATTGACCCCAGGGTAATATTATTAAGATTGACTCCAGGGTAATATTATTAAGATTGATCCCATGGTAATATTGGTAAGATTGACCCCATGGTAACATTGTTGAGATCAATCCCATGGTAATATTGTTAAGATTGACCCTAGTGTAATATTGTTAAGATTGATCTCATGGTAATATTATTAAGATGTACCTTTCTTATTCACTTCTTTGTATTTAAAGACATTTGTGTCCAGCAGATTACTTATAAATCTATCTTTTATTTATTTTACAGTTGTCCAGTGTCCAGCATTAAAAAGTAGTTTAACTGTTGTCATAACACCAAGCAGTTGCACAACAGCCCCTACCAATTACAACGATGGATGTGCTCAGATATGTCAACGAGGTTTCACAGCCAAAGAAAATACTTTGAAACGCCTCTGCCAGGCAGATGGAACTTGGTCTGGAAAAGAACTTGTTTGTTTAGGTAGCTTGGCTAAAAAATCATTCAAAGTATTTAAAAATAAAATTATAAAAATACAGCTTAGTTTTAGTTTGTCTTTTAATCTTTTACTTTGTTATCAAAGATTTTGCCCTTACGACATTTTGCCTATACAAACTTTATGCCTATGAGCACGTAGAGCCAATCCCAAGTTTGGGAGGAATTGGGTTAGCAAGGCATTTAAATTTGGAGGCTTTGTTTACAGGAGGGATTGAGTTTGGGAGGTGTTTCATTATAAACACATTGGCTTTAGAAGATATAGGTTTAGGATGCATTCGTGGTTTGGGTGGCATTAGGTTTGAAAGTCATTTGGTTTAGAGGGAGTTGATTTTGGAAGCAGTGGTATGGGAGGCATTAAATATTAAATTCACTGGACTTTGAAGGCATTACAGGTAATTGCAATTCAAAGGCATTACAGTGCCAATGACTGTCCCTGTGAGACAGTCATTGGCACTGTAATGTAATTAAACGCAAAAGATATTTTAGAAAAACATTTGTGAATTTTCAATCTACAAAGTCTAAGTTCGTCATGTGGATGTTGGATGGGATATTTCAATATGGCTGGTGAGGTTATGTCCTTGAATGGATTATAACCAACACCTGCTCCCAAGCACTATCAGAAATGAGGACAAATTGTGATACCATTTAATGATTTGTAAAACTCAGAACAATAGCTGCCCCTTTGGTTAATCTGGCTAGTTTTCAACCTTTGTCATACTTTTCTTGAATGACCTTAGCTATATTTAGTTTCTTAGAATTTTGAACCTCGCTGTGTTCAATTCTGTCATCTTTGCTTTCTGTGCCTTATTGTAAGTTTATATTTTTGCTCTACATCAATGTTTGAAGATATCTAGCATTGTAAATTTTGCATACATCAACTGTATATATGTTTTAATTTGGACTTCCTTTTAGACACAACACCACCATCGATTACTTGTCCGGAGGATATCATAGCGGACACAGCACCTACCAAGGATTATCAAACAATTTCTTTTGCTCAACCAGTTGCCAAAGATAATACAATTAATTCAGTTCAAAGTTCTGTCACAATTACACAATCCCCAGATGATATAAAATCACCACACAAATTTACTATTGGTGTAACTTTGATAAAGTTTACTGCAACGGACTCATCAGGAAATAAAGCTGAATGTACATTGAGAGTTGAAATCAGAGGTATGAATCGTAGGAAGAAAAATAATTAATATATTTCTATGCAAATAGTGAGCTTCTATCAAATAAAGAACAACTTTTCTCATAAATTTTAAAGATTAATATTGTTGTTGAATAAAAATGACGATAATTCAGAAGTAAGTAACTTGCTAATATTGTTATAATCCAATCAACTGGTTGTAACAACAAAAAATCTCATCCATTGCTGATAGCAGTACTTAAATGCTTAAATGGTCCACGAGTAGGTTGCTGGTTAGTGTGCTGCATTAAGAGGTACTGGTTCAACTTTTTACCACACCTGTGGAAAATCGTCTACAATCAATATACATTGAATTGACCCGAATAGATTTTGACCTAATTGTTAAGAAACAATAGCTTAATTATCACAAGGTTAATTAACTTACTAGCTGAGATCATGATTGCCAGTGGGTTTTTAACATACTACCTGAGATCATGATTGCCAGTGGGTTTTCAATAAACTAGCTGAGATCAGGATTACTAGTGGGCTTAAACATGATAGCTAAGATCATGATTGCCAGTGGTTTTTCAATATGACAGCTGATGTCGTGATTGCCTGTCGGTTTTCAATAGTTGATACCACTGAATTACTCACTTATGTTTATAAACTCTGTACTTAGGTTGCACACTTAGTACCTTTAGTATAAAGCCTAGGTGGGAATGAGGACAACGCTTGCTGTGCTATGTTATGCCGAGGCGTGTATGAGTTACGGTATATAACTACGCGATGAGACAAGTGTCCCCATAATGGGTGAAAGCTTGTTACTAAAGAGTGGTAGACAGTGCTCTATGTTTGCTTAAGTAAGGAACATGATAAAGGCATAGATCTACAATGGGTGTAGATATGGCTTTGAATAATATTTTGCTTCATTTCATAATGGGCTTTAAATTAGGGACTTCTGACAGTAAACCTTTGCTATCGCTGAAGACGGCTCCATAGGAGCGGTCCAAAGACTCTTGTTCATTTAACAATACAGTGTTTGTTTATTTGCGCATACATTGAGAAATGGTTTGTGTTTGGTACTATTAGGAAGGTATTATTGATTATTTATATCAGTGATAGATACCAGAAGATATGATGGTATTATATCATGGAAAGAAGAATTGTAAAGATTGTGACCACCTTAAGAGATTCATAACTCATCTTCAGTAACATGCTCCATCACGTCTGGTTTGTTGTTCTGCTGAATTACTCTTACTTTTAATAATGCCATAGAATTATAAGACAACAATATTTGATTTGATGTTTCTGAGACGAATCCCATACACGGAGAATATGCCGAATAGGGACGTTATCGGACAGCAGCGGCTAAAAGAAGGCTATATAAGGGGTCGCAATGCCAGCTACTTAAATTCCCAAGGCATGTCGTGCTAGCTGGGTAAGTTAAGGAAGGAGGAAGGAAAGGTTTAACATTGCTGGAATGTTGACTAGGCTTTTAAATGCAGAGGAATCACCTTCTTATTACAAAGTGCTTTATTAACAGGAGGAAGCATCTCATAATCTCAGTCAATGCCAGTGTCTGACAAAGCAGAGAAAGGCAACTATTTCAGATTTTGTTCATTTTATATCCTTACGAGAGGTAGAGGTTTGTTCTCATTAACCCTCGTAATTTAATAATAACTATCGCCTTTTATGGCAATCACTTTTCTTTTGTAGCATTTTTCTCTTTTGATTCGTGTAGCTTTTCAAATAATTCCTTATTTTGAATGCCTTCTAATGCCTAACTTGACTTTGAATTACCTACATAGCCGAAACTATTGCTTGCGTATGAAATGATGCACGTGCATGCAACAATGAATAGTAAAGGTACAAAAAAATAAAAATCCCAATATCTTTTGGTTTCGTCACAACGAAATGGCATCGCTGATTGGTATATGTTTTTACTATGTGTTTACAGATCGAGAGAAGCCTGTGTTTACATATTGCCCACAGGATATTAAATTGACAACTGCTACAAGTGGAGTAACAACACTGATGGTTAATTGGACACTCCCAACATACCAAGATAACTCTGGCAAAGTAACGCTGGTCTACAAATCACATACCCCACCTCACGAATTTGCAGTTGGTGTAACTCACACAGTGCAGTATACAGTTCAAGATCCAAGTGCAAATACTGCTACTTGTGAATTCTTTGTGAGAGTAGAAGGTATAGCTTGATTTATTTACTTAAATAGAGTCTAATTTTTCTGAAGATTGTTGGCAGGAGTTGTAACATTTATTTCGTGTAAGGGAGTAAGAGTCCTCCGCTAGCTTTAGCATAAATTATCATGGTTATAATAAAGCATAAATTATCTACCTTTTTCGTGGCTGTATTTTGTCTTCCTTAGGTATGATGTCTTTTTCTTTTTAGAAAGAAAGAAAGAAAAAGAGATAATGAAACTGAATTGAATATTAAAATTGAATCAAAACTGGTGACGGCTCATTCTTACTGGAGTAAAAAATATATCTGGCGATAGTATGAAATAGCTGGCCCACGAGTATTTATGCTTAAAGTACAATTTGGTTTGATGATTCAGAATGTAAGTGAGTTTGTGATGTCCCATTTATAAGTTAGGCGACCACTTGAAAATTAGACCGAATGTAACGTGGATGACAATAGGATGTTTTCATTTCAACAATGGTACCTGTTAATCGGAAAGTAGTTTCTTGTTCATCATCAAACTGATAGATCTATCAGCTATAATTTTGATAAAAAGTGTGACCTTACTGACAAAGTAAGAATCTTTTGCTATTTTTGGCATAAATTTGGCTTTAGGTGTCCGCGTTTGCCCTTTAGTAGTGAAAATGAAACTGATTTGAATTTTAAAATCAAAACTACCGTATCAGTTTGTCATGTTTCTTGTGCGAACAGAACCTAAGACTCAGTTTGGCTTCACGGCGTGCATGAGGTCATCGTAGGAAATTCCTCCATGTTGACAATTTTAAAGTCTTTAGCTATTTTGTCCGGATTTGTCATGCATACTGAATGTTTCTTCAATGTTTAACAAACGACATTGCAAAACCTTTCCACTGTTCACTGTGCTGTTTTGCCTTTTTCACTTGCCCTCTATGGTTTTCCTCGCCACTTCTTAAGGTAAGGACAAAATCAGTGTTTCCTTTCAGAAGTTGGTTTTGCCCAAAGGTTCCTCTCTGTTTTTATTTTAATAAAGTTTGAACAGTGATATTTTCTTCTCCGTAACTTGATAAGCAAAATCTAACCAACAAATCATGACATATGTATTGAACAAAAGGTAATTGAATTATAAATTTTTAAATACATATTTCCAAATAATTTTGGAATAAATTTTCAAACGTGGAAAGAGGCAAATATTTTAACAAATACTGTAAATATCTCCAAATGCATCGTCTACAATTTTATATAGTATAATAGAGTAACTTATTTGTTTTTATCATTTGCAGAAAAGACATGCCCTGCTAGGGATCCACCAATCAACGGAGCTTTAGCATGCAAGGGCATAGCAACTCTTGGTAATCTCTGTACAGTTAGTTGTCAAAATCCTTACACTTTCAATGGACCACATGCGTATTACTATCGTTGCTCCCTGCAAGGACAATGGATACCATTTCCAACCACACCTCAATTTCAGCAAAGATGGCCAGACTGCACTGGTAAGCAAACTTGTATTAGGATGGTACCAAACATTCCTGTAGTTGTGTATTTGGTAAGTGCCTGAAAACCATATGCCGCGGGTCAGCCCAAGGCATGTGAGAAGAACAACGAAATTGTTAAGAAGACGTCGGATGGCTGAACCAGCTCGTTGAGATCATGGGAGTCCAATGTTGTTTAGCCAATTGTTCAAGCTGGTTTAGTGACTCATGTTCTGGAACGATAAATATGTTCTGCACGTGCGCATGTGCAGTATAAACCGCTGGCTCTCTCTGCGGATAATGCTCAGTTGAGTGATTGTTAGTGTATCTACGTAGGCGTCTAAAAAATCAAAGACTTTGCTATCAGAGCTGACAGTGTCTCGTTTTTGCCCCATGGCGCATTATACCCCCAACCACCCGAACTACTCACTAAATTATACAAATTTAATACATATTTCTCATTCTTATGAAACCTTGTAAATGAATATAATGTTTCAGAAGCCAATGAATATTGTAATTTATAAGAATATTCTTACAGTGAAGTTGAAAATGCAGTTGAGTGGTGGTTATAAAGTGTTGATAGTTGATGCTAGCCAGGTGAATAGACAAGTATCCTCGATATCGAGTGGCCAGCCACTATTTATAAGGTGAAGTAACTTGATTCACAGTAACTCAGTGACTTCTTATAGGGAAGATCTTATAAAGTCTCTCCTTTAATAATTTATAAGGCATGTTCTACAACTTGTCTAAATACATGATATTGGAAAACAACTATGGAAGTTAACGATTTGTCTTTTAGGAAACAGAGCAATAATAACCATTTTGATTATATTTGCAGCTTTACAATCATCTTCGGGAACTCAGCAGAAAGTAGCCTTCTTCTATTACACTGGAAACTGCCATGAATCCAAATCAGCACGAGATATGATCACTCAGAACTTTTTGGGACTTCTCAATTTGTTTCTCCAGCAAATTGGAACCGGGGGTTGTGCCAATCCTGCAAATGGTAGAAGTTGCAGTACTGATAATGTAAAAATTTCCTGTGGAGCACTGAGCAGTGGAAGTGGCAAATTCAGGAGGACAACATCGGTATAAAGAGAACATTTTATCCATATAACTTTAGATTTTGAATTTTTAAATTAGAAAATACAAATACCTTTTTTGTTTCCACTTTCAGTTCACCAACTACCAGTCTAATTGTATTCAAATAGTGTAGAAAATATTTGATAATGTTTTGTAATATGGGCATAGTGGGGTACAAATAGTTTCTCTTATCGCTCGATATTTGCATTATCGTCTTCAGGTGGGATTTTCTTTCCTTCCTTGCTAGACGTGATGCTGTCTGATTATTCCCTTGCCTCCTCCTTAGAAGTAACTTGGTAACTATTTTAAACTTTTTTACGTCAGGGTTCCCCTAAATCTGGGGCATTGACGGTGCCTCATCATTTGAGGTAAATAAATAATACACTTAATTCTTTTAATCAATAAATTTTTTGTGTGTTTTTATACAAAAGTATACAATGTGCATCGCAAAAGGGACAGTGAAGTTGGCTTTTCTTTGGACGTTTTGTGCAATATATTCAGATAAATGCAATGATAAATTCGAACCCTTTGTTTCTTTATTTCTCTGTTTGTACGCTTATTACATAGACGACTAATAAATATTGGAAGCAGACTAATAATCTTCAAAAAAGGAGATATGACGTTCATAACATTTATCGTAACGTTTAACGTTGATTAGTTAAAGTCATGTCTCTTTCTTTGAAGATTATTAGTCTGGTTCTAATATTTATTAGTAGAATATGCTTTCCACCTGGCTTATGAATTGCTACTGCTTATTACATATTTGCACTCTGCTTGTTAATTCTTACAATTTCCGATAGCATTTGTATGTTGCAGTTCTTTTGGGCTATCCAGTGGCATGATCCGAGGGGGTATCTGGGGGCAATTAATCCCTCACTTTTAGCGAACGATGACCCTCAGGATTTCTTCAACACTCTATTCATAGACAACTGTCACAAATTTCTTCTTATTATTAAAATTCTTATTTCTATTTTTTATAATTCTTAGTAAACTTTCTCAAATTTCGTGCTTATCAAGATTCTTAATCTCTAGTGTCAAGCACGATATTGGAAAATGTATTCAAAAGCAAATAGTATGAGCAGCTTTGCTAAGGCAAAGAGTATGACCCCCCAAAATGTTAATAGGGCAAAGTCTCAGGACCCCTTTATTTTGCCTCCACGTTTTATTTACTCTAGCCATCCCTCTGAATCTACCAAATTATAGTCTTCCTTTTCAATGTAAGAATTATCTGCATTTAAAATAAAAAGGATTTTAATTTATTATGCACGGATACTCAATTACTACTTAACTTAATTACCAACATCTCCATAATAACTATTATTTTGCTTTTACGTCAAAGGTGAACTCCTTTCTTTTAAGTTAGTTGTTCCTCTCTCCCTCTCTCTCTCTCTCTGTTTCTCTCTCTCTCTCTCTGCTTGCTATCTACATTGTTTACCTCTCTTCTGGTCCATACACTTAGTGGCTTTTGTTTGTATGGTATACTATACCCACTAAAAAATAATGCGTTTTCATATTTCTCAAATTCTTCTTTTTAGAGCAGGCGTAGACATGTTAAAAGTCTCTTCTATCTCTTCTCTTGTGACAGCCAAATTTCCAAATCGATGTAGACATCCAGGTGAAATCTGCTGAAGGAGAAGATACTCAGAAGCAAGCTCTAAATACGATGAACAAGCATTTGCAAGATGTGGCAAGTGGAGCAGATCAAAGTGATACAGCACAAAAAATGAGATTAATGAAAGTTGACGGGGATGAAATGAGACTTGGTCTGGTTAAAACAGTTGGTATACCAACAGCGGTCTGTTTAAATGGGTCAGTGTTTGATTCAAACCCACTTAATACCGAAACAAATGGAAAGTGTGGTAAGTTTGTCGCTACAATATTACCATAATAAGTGTTCTTAATCCTTGGAAATTTATAATTGAGAAAAAAGTCGCGGCCTGTTGCAGCAAACAAAAAATCCGCGTCATATCAATATCAATTATGTATTTATATGATGCATGTCGCATTCTAGTATAATGCGATTTCGTGACAGTTTTTCAGCAAAGTGTTCTAACAATTTTCTATCTTGGGTAAGTCCAAGTGCCAACAATTTCTTTCTCTTTGTATAATTGGCTACCGACAAGGTGCCATTAGAGTCCGGGGGCGCTGCCTCCATGAAACCCCACAGCGCCATCCCTGCTGAGAGTCTAAGCTGTGTCTCACGACTGCTCATATGTTGCCTTCTACAGTGAGGCATGTAGCTCAAATAGAAAAGTCGAAAGACTATTAGTAATTTAACCATGATCGCTCACTCGTGTTATTGGGTGTCTGTCTGTTAGTGTATATGCTTTACAAGTGGCATGTGCTTTGTGCCTACAAGGCATCAATTTATCACCGCTTGCACCAGGTCCATATATACATCGCCACGGTAGTTAGATTTGCAGTCAAGAGACCTAAGTTTGACTTTTCGGCAGTCGCAATCTTTACTTCTATTGTCTGCATTACCAAGTAGGTGACTATTGTAAATAAATGAATAGTTTTGTTTTTTATCAGTAGTTGGAATAAACTACTTGCGTTTATACCAATGACAACCAGCATCAAAATGTAGAAGGAAATGTTATATTAATAAGTAGAAACCGATAATTGCATCAAGTAGAAGTAGATATATTTAGTTAGAAAAAAGTCTGAGTTGCATTAAATAGAAATCTTGTGCTTCCATAATTATAAAAATTGCTTTATCAAAGAGCAGCGTGTGTGTGTTGTGTAAATATGTGACCAACTAATACGGTGTGTGCTACACCATTGGTGGAAAAAATATCTTTTCTGAAATTGCCACGTGTCAACAAGTGGAAAGATTACTTTGTACAAAATGATTCTTGCATCGACAAGTAAGAGCGATGAGTACAACGTTCATGATTGTGATTAATGATTATGACTATGGGATGCAATAGAGAAAAGAATTAGCTATTAGTGTTAAATTTTGAATTTATAGAAAAAAATTGTAAGTTGCAATAGGTAATTGTCTCTGCATTGTGCATTCAATTTTCATTTTCAATTCTTTGTGTTGCATTTTTTAACAAATAACCTGATAAGTGTTAAAAATGCCATCGATATTTTCGCAACGTTGATTGATCATATTCTTTAAGCAAACAGTAATTAAGTAATCGCTTTTTTGTACACCACATTTAAGAGAAAGCTTTATACATAAATTGTGTACAATTAAAAACCTGGCCAGATTTTTATCACAAGTGTACTCTAATATCAAAACTAAGATATGGAAGAGAACGTTACAAAATATGATCCTGATACGTTGAGTAATGTAAAACAATTTCTGACTGCCGAAGCATTATATATAGTAGTATATTTATGTACATTTTTTGTGAGTCCATAATTAGAAATATATAATCAGTGATGAGATTTTATTTACTTTAGCTTGTTAGTTACTAATAATTATGTCAGTATCTTTGTATCTTTTAATGTCTTGCTGATGTGTGTTCTAATTTTCAGTTTCGTGCTTGGCTGGAAAGTATTATGATAAGGAATCCAATTCATGTATTGACTGTCCAAAGGCAACTTACACTGAGACTCCTGGCAATTTGGGTTGCGCCAATTGTCCAACTGGAATGACAACAGTTGGTACAGGTTCTACTAATCGTACCTTCTGTAGAGGTTAGTATCAGTCATAGTTTTTTTTTCAGGATTACCAGGAATTCATTTCCTTTCAATTTTGTGTCCTGAGCTGCTTTTGCATTTTATTTCTTCCTCTCAATGTCTTTTTGTTTCTTGCTGTCTCCCTGATTTTAATATGATCTTTATAAGCCAGGCTGCCTTTCGTCAGGTCTCGTCTCCTTTACCATCGCACTACAAAATTGTTTAAACTGATAGTTTGCATTCCTTTCGTGCCGTCTAAATTTATTTGACTATTTGACTACATTAATTCACATTTGCTCATGGGTTAACTGAGAAATTTCTTTCTTGATAGAACCATGTCATGCTGGAACATTTTCCAATACTGGATTATCTGGATGTGAGTCTTGTCCTAAAGGACAATATCAACCAGCAACCTTTTCAACGGAATGTTTCAAATGCCCTGGCTCGACGACAACAATGCAAGTTGGAACTACAACTATTTGGGGTTGCGGAAGTAAGTCATAACAAGATATATATATATATATATATATATATATATTCATCAAGAGTGGGTATTACCACAATAGCTGCACTAAGTGGGAGCCTTAGTGCAG
>JANTCA010003646.1:0-10646 GCA_024741275.1 Chironex yamaguchii | reverse complement strand
CAACCTTCTCCTAAGTGTATAAATATTATATATAAAACTCAAAAAATACACCAATTCATTGACGTTTCGATTTTATCATCATCAGAATAGATATATACAGAGAGAGAGATAGATAGATAGATACTCAATTTCAAGACACAATAAACAATAACATAATACATACAAATCTTGATCAAGCATTGCAATATTATTAATCACAATATTAGTGCTGAGATGTCTTAGATACTTTAGATGGAACATTTAGTAAAACTTATTTTGCTTCATGTTATTGTTAATACACACGTACACTGATATTACTCAACAGCCAGCACTCTCCATTAACGTATATAAAAAAGATGTAAACAAAAAAGGTAAACGTTTTAACTTTAGTTGCTTATCATATCCATTTTCTTTGTCCATATCAAGACCTTTACAACGGTTTGGCAGAAAGAAAAATTCTATATAAGGGGTGAGGAGCAATTTAAAATGACAAATGTCTGTGACAATCACAAAGGCGACGGAATTTATAAACTGTATGATCAAGTCTGGGACCCAAACGTCCGAGAGCCTCTTAAGAACAAAATGGCCTAGCTGTTTAATGTCCAAAAATAAATTGTTCAAAAACGGTCCTCTTTCGGAAACACTCCGTGAGTCTCACATATATACCCTGGGGTTGTCTATCCTGTAACCACATGACATGAAAATTATAGGCATCTATATTTTGTCAAGAGTAAATTTACATCACTCAGCAATTTAATACAGCAAGTGTTTACCAGCTGCAAATAATAATCCATTTTTCAACGTCCCGTTTACATGATGCGTAATTGGCTTAACTGTTACATTCTTTACACTTGTTCCGCGTCCTCTATAAGAGACACGACTTCCCTGACACATCTTTGAGAACCTCCAATTGCATGTTAACTGTCAAATGTCGTCTCCCACGTTTGACAAGGGTGCCGCGACCAGTATAACGCCCCTGTTTCCAATTCCAATGTGTTCTCACTGGTAGCCATTTGCAAAACGTTGATAATACACAAACCGCATCAGATTTGTCCAAATGACAGGACCAAGTCCAAATATTCGCTAGTACTTTTTTCTTGTGAACATTTAGCACCTAAGCTGTGTTCCGACCGTTTTCTACGGCTAGTAATAGTACTGACAAACGATTTTATCCACTTGAGGTTTAGAACTACAGAAGGCTCAGACGTGATCCCGTTACAACTAAAACCCATTCTCATCAATAACAGTGACAACATTCAAAAGTACTTTGAAAGTTGCAGCCATCCTTAAAATTTTGAATTCGTTTGCCCCTCCCAGCTCAACTTCCCGCTATATTTAGCGCGAACAAGCTGAAAAGTAACGTTATCATGGGGCCATCTGCGCTCCAAAATTTTTCTTCAGGTTTGAACAGTTGAAAAGGCCACGTAAAGCATAAAAAGATCAAAATACAGCATAGACAAAAGCACTTACCATTTTGAAGTAACACCTAGGCTAGTGGCAATTTCCTTCTAAGTCCTGAGTGAAACGGGAAACAAACAAATAACAGCGCAAACAGCTACAGTCCAAGACAAAAATATTGTACCCAATCCTGCAACAATAAGATTTTACTTAGTCCTCCCGAATCTAGAGTTTGTAACAATAGTAGTGTGTAAACTGATGTTAAGCAGCTCGCTGATTTCTTTGGAGCGACTTGACAGGTAACATACACCTGAATTTGTCATGCTAATCAGGGGGTTAATTAGTTCCATATGTAAAAAATATTTTTCAATGCAAACTCAAATGAGTTGAGGATTATCTTTTTCAATATATTCCTACTCTCGTCTTCAAGTTTAGTGTTTGCTAATCTCAATCATATGCAACTTCTGCCAAAAGTAAAAAAAGGAAAAAAATCTAATAGATTTACTATGCAAGTTGTTTCCTCCTGTAACATTTGCAATGTTTATGAATGCTGGGAATGCAGAAGGTGGGAACGCGGGAACGAGGTAAATGCTAAGTTTTGAAATAGAGGTCAATTAATGGCATCTTTGCACACGGAGTTTTCATTTGCAACCTTGTCTTAGGTCGTTGGTTGCATAAGGCATGGTCACGTCACCCCCTTTATATAAGGTTAACCCAGTGTAATGTAGTGTTTTGTGTTGATATACTGGGGTAACAATAGGTAACAACTGATGTACTAGGGCTGGGTTGATATTCTGGGGTAACGTTATATACTGGGGGGTAACGTGACCAAGGTTGCTCCATGTTCTGCCATGAGGATGATGGAGAGTCTGATAAACAAAGTTAAGGAAAGGACAAATATAAGGAAAAATCAAGAGCTTTACGACTCTTATTTTATATAGATATAAATCAGTTCTTTAAAGGCATGTCTATCTTGACATTTACTACAACGATTTGCTTTCCTGCCGTCTAATCATCGAGTCTCAGAGGACAAAAACATTGGAAGTATACTTGAATGGCAAAAGGGTTAGTTGAAGCTTATTCAAAACTGCCTAGTTTTCATACTTTGTATCAGATTCAAACTTGTTACACATTTTACTGAGTTTAAATCATCATATAGGTCGGAGATCTTCATGTTGTGCAGTTGATATAATATAGGGTATGGGGGAATTTGATTGACGATTCCTTTTAAGCAGAAGTATCTCTGTTACATGCATACAGAGGCCACCGAGCCGGGGATTCCGGGGTCTTTAGTCTCCCACTTTTCGTCTGAAGTTTTGTTGATGTACGTGAAGTGATGTACCGCTATTGGCTATCACCTGTGATTATATTCAATGTGCTTTGATTCCAACCAAGAATATGGATGACATTTGTAATTGATCAATGTGTGTCCCTTTTTAGTCACATACAGTAGCCCTGTCAAATATATGTACATTAATTTTCCATCGTGTTACATGTGTTACCAGAGTTCCAAAGAAATGAGTAGTAAATATTAGGATTTTTATATTAAAAATCTACTTTGATGGTGTGAGTATATATCACAAAGATTTCTTGCAACTTTATATTATGTGTAATATCATTTTCTTTGCAAATTTTAGATAGCTATTTCAGGCATAGCGCTTATCCTATCATAAACTTGTACATATTAGGTGTTCATATTGACCAAGCTGTAAGAGTCTGAGTTGTAATACTGTATTGAAACTATTCTGGAAATAGTTTGGATTGATAGTGAATTGCTTGTATTATGGCTTTCAGAAGCCATCTGTATGTGTATAATATACACAATCTAACTCAGACAAGAGGGTATGACTGTCGAGTTTTGTAGTCTCCAACATGATTTCAGATGTGCAAGAGGAATATGTCAATCGTGCAACTATGCACATTGGCACAAGCTTGCATGACTTTATTTGCTGTAAACAATAGGACACACTACCATGATTTTAGTGTTCATGTTTGTGTTAGTGTGTGGGGGTGTTTGGTGTGTGTGTGTGTGTGGGGGGGGGATCACAGTATCTTATTTCCTATTTCTTTATATGGTGATCATATTCAGTTCATCATGTAGTATATACGTGCATCCATGGTTGTTGAGTGCTTTCTGATATGGATGCACAGTTGGGTCAAGGGATGCTTAACTGGAATATAGTGATGATAAGCATTTGCTGTTGCTGGGTTGTATATTCTTTGCTGCCATTTGTGGGTGGTTACTCTGATGTATTACTATCATACCTATGATTTATTACCTTTGGTCTGCATAGTCACATTATCGCAGAATTAGCTTTTTAGATGTCCTAGACAATAAGTCAGGTTGTGCTTTTCAAATAGATCTTTTTGAATAATTTTACGGATACCCTCCTGTTGTATTGACAGGTTTGCAACCATTTAAAAACAACAAGTAGAGTATCTAGGAGAGATGATTCTGTAATTTCCCATTTGCTTGAGCTCCTGTATACTTTTTAATGTTTTATTAGATGTGAATTTATTAATTCTTACATGAACATTTATTATTTATGTTTCTAGTGTGCCCTCTTGAGCTGCCGTCAGCACTTGTCATTTGCCAGTTCATATCAAGGCAAGAAATGTGGAATCTTCCTCGACAAAGTATTTTAAAACATAGGCTGGACTTAACATAGAGTTAATAGTATAAAATCACTTGGAATTATTTAGCTATATATTATGTATAATAGTTAGGTTTATTTTTGATTGACCATCATAATGTACTTTAAAGTAAACCATTGGAAATTACTTTAAAAACAAACAGCAATTTACGGTGTTATCATGTGATCTTGTTATCTAAGTTGTGTTGATCACATTTGATTTTTGTTTTTGATGAAATGTTCCATTGTTCAAAACATAGCCAAATCTGCCCTTCTTAGCTTGTATCATGGCTTTAATAGGTAGTGCATTCTTGTGTAATCTTCATTTAATTTTGGATAATTTTGTCCAAGGTATAGAACGGGCTAATATATAGATTAACAGGATGAAATGACAGAAGGTTGTACAGTGATTCAGGGCCATGCTATTGTAATTGCTGCATGCCACAAGTCTGTTGCAGAGGATTGGTGATTTAGTGTGGTACCAAAGTCTATATAGTACAATATGTAAACATGTGAATTAGTTCACACCTCCTTCCTTTTGGGCAAACAATAATTTTAATACAGTTGCACGACAAATTTCACAGCAGTAAAAGAATGCACATATACTTGAGCGTGACCAAAGAGGGACACATTTGGCCCTAACACCAAATCTACCCATATTTTTGAGCCTTGAAGGGGCTCACAATAATTCTGCAGTATAGAGTGGAACAACAACTTACGAGTGTACTTCTCCTACAAAAAAGTTGTTTTCTCGTTACAAAATTAAGGCATACAGCAATTTTAGCCTTATATCAACTAGATGTTTGTTTTCTTTTGAATGGGTATTTGAGGGGAGAATTGTATATTGCCACAAGCAAGTCATTCCCCCACTTATCACAAAGGTATGGCATAGAGTTAGTCAATATTGACACCATTTTGTACAGATCAAATGTGTGTACTAGGAATACTGATGAATGCTCTCTTGTTCCAATGTCAAAGAGGAGTGAAGTGTTCTAGCTTCAATATACTATATACAATGTTTGTAGTATATATGGTTTAGATCAAATGCAAGCAAAGTAGGTCTTGCACAAAAAGCTATTTCATAGAAAGACAATGGTTACCCTTTAATATTATGCCTGATGAATGAAAGCAGTTTAACTCACTGTTAACTTTGTGTATGTTTAAATTTTTAAAATGAATCAATATTCTGATACAGCTGTACCAATTATGATGCTACAGATTACCTTCAAACTAAAGTTATTATATTACTGGCTTCTGTCTCTAGCATATGTGACCCACAAACTGGGAATGCAAAGTGCACAAAGTGTACACAGGCCTGTCTATGTGCACTATATTCCAAATTTAAAGAACACACATGGTGATCAACATTGTGACTAAGAGGACATGATGATGACAATGGTGGTAGTCTATAATGCTTATAATGGTGGTGGTCAATAAGGCTATAATTGTGATGGCCAATGATAGTGATAATAGTGGTGGTCAATGATGGTCACAATGGTGGTGGTCAATGATGTTGACAATGGTGGTGGTCAACATTGGCTATAATGGTGGTCAGTGATGACAATAATAGTGGTGGTCAGTGATGTTGACTATTTTGGTGGTCAATGATGGTGACAATGGTGTTGTTCAACAATGCTTATAATGGTGGTGGTCAGTAATGGCTATAATGTTCGTGGTTAATGATGATGATAATAGTGGTAGTCAATGATGGCAAGAATAGTGGTGGTCAATGATGATGATAATAGTGGTTGTAAATGACTGTGACAATGGTGGTGGTCAATGATGGTGACAATGGTGGTGGTCAGTGATGGTGATAATAGCAGTGGTCAATGCTGGTAACAATGATGGTGGTTAATGATGGTGACAATGGTGGTGGTCAATGAAACTGATGACAATAAAAATAACATCAATAATTATGATGATAATGATGACAATAATAGCAGTAATTATAATTTTTATAACCATTGCCACTGTGATTGTAGTTATGATGATCATGAATAAGTTGAGGATCATTTATGGTGGTGGTGATGATGATAATGATGACAATGATTATAACTATAGCCAATGTTGGTTATAGTGATAGTATTAACAATAATGGTGACGGTGCTATAAAATGATGTTGATGATGGTGATGATGATGACCATGATAATAATCCAAGGTGATGAGCAATTTTTTAAAAAGTGGTAGCAATGATTAAATTTACAGTTGAAGCTTGATGGAATTGGTGGCAATGATGATGATCATGGTAGCGATAATGATGATCATGGTCAATAATTGTGATGATGAGAGTAATAATGATGATAACTGTTTTTATTGATGAGGGTGATTAACGATTTAGATGTTGATGATGACTATGAATAGAATCAAGGTTGAAATATAGTGATGATGATGATCATGATGATGATCATGATGGTTAATAGCCTTGATAATTGTTATGACTGATTAACAATGATTGTAACCATGATGATGATAATGATGACAAACGTGATAGTGGACCAGTGATGATGGTGATGATGATAAATATGACTACAATGACCTTTCTTAGTGATGGTGATGATCATTTATTGTTCTAAAGATGTTGACGATTACAATTATAACTAAGGATAAAAAATAATGTTGGTGGTGGTGATGATGATGGTAATGATAATTGTGATGATAGACAATGATGGTGATGATGACAGTGATGATGATGATGGTTAATAGCCTGGATGATTGTCATGACTGATGAACAATAATTGTGACAGTGATGATGATAATTCCAAGTATAATTGTAGATCAATGATGATGGTGGTGATGATGATGATGATGATGAATATGACTGCAGTGATCATCCTTGTTAGTGATGGTGATGATCATATATTGTTCTAAAGATGTTGATGATTACAATTATAATTAAGGTTAAAAAATAATGTTGGTGGTGTTGATGATGATGGTAATGATAATTGTGATGATAGACAATGACGGTGATGATGACAGTGATGATGATGATGATGATGATGGTGTCAATAGCCTGGATGATTGCCATGACTGGTTAACAATGATTTTGGCAGTGATGATGATAATTACAAGTATGATTGTGGATCAATGATGATGGTGGTGATGATGATGATGATGAATATGACTGCAGTGATCATCTTTGTTAGTGATTGTGATGATCATATATTGTTCTAAAGATGTTGGTGATTACAATTATAATTAAGGATTAAACATAATGTTGGTGGTGCTGCTGCTGATGGTAATGATAATTATGAAGATAGACAATGATGGTGATGATAACAGTGATGATGATGATGGTTAATAGCCTGGATAATTGTCATGACTGATGAACAATAATTGTGACAGTGATGATGATAATTCCAAGTATAATTGTAGATCAATGATGATGGTGGTGATGATGATGATGATGATGAATATGACTGCAGTGATCATCCTTGTTAGTGATGGTGATGATCATATATTGTTCTAAAGATGTTGATGATTACAATTATAATTAAGGATTAAACTTAATGTTGGTGGTGCTGCTGATGATGGTAATGATAATTATGATGATAGATGATGATGGCAATGATGATGATGATGATGATGGTTAATAGCCTTGATGATTGTCATGACTGGTTAACAATGATTGTGGCAGTGATGATGATAATTACAAGTATGATTGGAGATCAATGATGATGGTGGTGATGATGATGATGAATATGACTGCGGTGATCATCTTTGTTAGTGATGGTGATGATCATATATTGTTCTAAAGATGTTGATGATTACAATGATAATTAAGGATTAAACATAATGTTGGTGGTGCTGCTGATGATGGTAATGATAATTCTAAAGATGCAGGTCCGCCGAATCTTGCAGAAAGTCCTCCAAAAGACTTTGTTGATCCTCCACCTCTGCGTCATTCCAAACGTGTCCGCTGTCTTGTGGATAGGCTCAATCTTTGAAGAAAGGGGTGAATGTCATGAACTATGAACTATGACTTTGTTATGTTATGTTATGTTAATTTACGTTATGAACCAAGAACTGTTTTAATATAATAATCTTTGGCTAGTTGGGCTACCTGTTGTGGCTTGTGTTAGGTAAGCAGGTTTTCATTGTCAGGCTGCCATCTTGTGAAAGCAACTCGTAATGCAGCATGTGTTATAGCTTAGTAAAGCCTTCAGAATTGGCATTATTCATTTATTATTCATTACACCTTGTATTGTTCCACTGTTTGCCTACCTCATTTCCATGATAGGCGCATTAGTATATAGTAAAGATTTCTGGTATTCGTGGAGTTTAAGCTAGATATACACAGTTGTTTGGAACAGAACACGATGCAAATATTTGTAGTTTAAACAGGTTCATTATTCAGGTTCAAGTTTAAGTGTTCATTATGATACAGTCTAACACAAACAGCATCAATGTGTTTTTCAGTGAAACCTCAAAGACAAAGTTATGGTCCCTGCCCAGACTGCATAATACGACAAGTGCCATGCTAGAGATATTTCTTAGAAAATGATCAACAGACCTGACTAAAGGATGCCATTTGGTATGGGATTGGTATCATTTGTCCCATTGTTTAAAGAAAATGAAGAGTTTTATGGTGCACACTTATACAAATGTGCACACTTGCACATGTGCATTTATGCTCTTGCACACCTTAAATCTCATTAAAAATTGCCATACTCTGCAGTCAGGGTCCCTGCTGATAGCATCATAATTCATGCTGTACATAGGAGGATTGCTTTTGAACATTTTTTCATGCTTAAAATTACAGCTTTTTCATAAGCATGGCTACAGAGTATACCTGTTTACTATTGAGATCCCAGATGTTACACCTTGTATGAGTGTGCACATTAAAACACCAAATTTGCTTTACACAGTAGGATGCCCCCCTGCCTGCCTTGCTATGTGCACATCAGACCTGCCACAGCATTTACCAAGTGTGCTGGAATTTTTTTAGGTTGGTTGTCAAACTTGCTTCAAAATATAACTAAAGTTTTCCATTGCAATGGAAGCATCACCACTTTTTCTGCTTTGTACGTGTACAAGAGGTTACATTTAAGCTATTGTTTCTATGTTTCCTTGCACCTGGTGACAAAATGGAATATGGATTTGTAATTGTCTATAGTCAAGTAGCAGTCTTTGTTGTCCTCTCTTCTCAGATATATAAGTATTTGCTAGACATTGTCTGCATATGGCAATCTATGCAAGAGAACAGGCCTTTGCTCATGCTTTTCCAACAAAATGCATTCTTGTAGCTTAAAATGCCAGCTCTGTTGTGGAGTCCTTGTAACTGCACCGTACCCCCAGCAGGAATTATTAAAGTAATGCTAATTAAACCATTCAGAGAACTTTGTAGTCATCCATAAACAAATGTCTGCTGCTTATGGGTCACCAAATAGAATTCTACATCAGAGCGTAGCTCTTGTAGATGAACATGCATCTTATCAGTGCTGAGAAGGGCTTTTTCTACTGTAAGAGTTGAGCTCTGGAATAATGTAGAGTCGTTGTCAAGCTTAGCCAATTCCTGCATAGCTGCAAGATTAACATTTCTGAACCTCACTGTAATTTTGATAGCAAGCCTCATGCTTCTGATGTGAACATGAGTGTGACAGACTTGTCTTGGATCGTGAGAAGACGTCTTGAAGTTCATTGTGCCTTGGAACAATGACATTTGCTGCTGATTGTTTCATGGTTTTTAGTTCTAATATAAAGTGTGACAACGCAAGACGAATGAAGACCAAACCAGAAAAGTTGATTGAGTCTACTTCTTGCTTATGAATAAGCATTTAACATATCAAAATGTATTACACTGCTTAGACAGGATGCATCCTGTTTGCTATAAACTCAGAGCAGGGACACAACAAAAGATTTTGCATCCGCATCATACAAGAACTCCAGACACATGCCATGACATCGTTAACAGATGATAGGATAGAAAGAGGTTCAAGCCTCTGCCTGGTAATACTGGTTATTGCCAGTCTTTATTTCTCATGAGATCAAAACCTTTCTAAAGTTTTGAAAAGTGGTGGTACACGGACATTATGTTCTCCCATACACCATGCTAGTAATTGTTTAACTGAATGTCATGATCAAACTTTCAAACATAGTTTTTCTCTTTTCAAGTAGGATGTTTCATTGCAACACAAAATGTCTGCAATTCTTTTTCTTCGCATAGACACTCCTCATACATCTAAAGGGATTTTCCAGCTGAACCGGTTATTTAAGCAGAAACCTAGGACCAGGTACTCCCTGCTTAAACCAAACATGAAGCAGGGGGTGGAATCACAACAGATGCAACCAGCAGTATCTGGTTTCCCTGTGTCTCCATCATCACAGATACTCTACTGCTGGATAGAGACAATAATGACTGTAGCTCAGAAACAGATGTAGATGTAGCTTCTCCAGAGATGCAACCAGCTGTATCTGGTTTCCCTGTGTCTCCATCATCACAGATACTCTATTGCAGGATAGAGACAATAATGTGTGTAGCTCAGAAACAGATGTAGATGTAGCTTCTCCAGAGATGCAACCTGCAGTATCTGGCTTCCCTGTGTCTCCATCATCACAGATACTCTATTGCTGGATAGAGACAATAATGTGTGTAGCTCAGAAACAGATGTAGATGTAGCTTCTCCAGAGATGCAACC
>JANTCA010003644.1:0-31215 GCA_024741275.1 Chironex yamaguchii | reverse complement strand
ATATATCTTTTCAAGCAGGGAAGATGTCGATGTATATACTATCTGTTTCAACTGCTTTCTGGACTAGCTTTAATCAGCTGATGATGTTATCGATTTCTTACTTATCATATTGAAAGATAGCAAACGCAGTATATAAATGGTTATTTTAGTCATTTTAGTGATGTATATTTCTTATCTATCAATCGATATATTTTCTTTCACAACAGTTATGAATGTGTATTAGGAATAAAAGGGTTCAGCTGTCTGGTGTATCAGTTATAGTCCTTTCGTCCTTAATCATCCATGTGAGGTAAAAAACAATTTTTAATTTAATGCTAAAAATCTCTTTGATTCCATGCCAGGTCTGCTTTTGGTTGTAAATGTTTTCCATGAAGTATTTATTGCATTTTTATTTTTCCTCTGTCTCATAAGGTAAGTAGTTGAGGGTCTTTTGGAGCTTGAATGTATTGAGACTAATGTCTATTATCTACTTAGATTGCAACGCTTCGTGCGTCATTCTGATTTTAGCGTCTGGAGAGCAAGGACAGATTACGGCTGACAGGGGCTCTGTAAACAAAATGATCACTAATTCAAGTAAATAAAAACTTTTTAAAACTGTAATAATAATTGATTTTGTTCACATAATCATCGCCATATACGTTGTTTGATGCCAAGATATCAATCAAGTTCATTGCCCTTACACTTTCATTTTTAATACTCGTAGGAGCAGTGACGAATTAAGAGGGAGGGACTGGAGGAAATTACCTAACTCATTGATTTAAAACAAGTCTGGCATCCATTTTTTGGAAGTTACGAGCCCTTTTAATTAGTGACTTGCAGTCATGGAAAGACACTATATTATGATTGTCGTAATTGTTTGATACTCTTCCTAGACGTGAATAAAGGAAATTCTATCACTAGTTAGGGCTGGAAATAATTGTATGCAGCATACCTTCATCATCAGTTTCTAAATATTAGTCAGAGCTCCAAATATCAAGTGCCTCCTTCAGATTTACACTGGATCCGCCCCTGCATAAGAAAGAGCAGACCGAGAATGTCTTGTCCTATGCAAATTTCAACTTCATTTATATCTTTTTATCTTCGAAAAAATCACTCTCCGTTAAAATTTGATGTCGTCAAGGATAGATAGTTATACAGTATAATGTAAATATTTTAAAAGTTGTGGGCACACTGATTTAGAATCAAGGACATATTTAGTTCTATGCTTGTAATTTGAGATGAACATTGGGCTCCACTCGAAACTTGTCCTCCAACGGTTTAACACCTCATTCAGAAGGAAAGCCGTCTTTTAAATCATAATAATCTTCAATCTTCAAGTTTATCTATTAATTTACTTGCTCCTCTGTGGATGCAATCATGCCTGAGCTAGGTTAAGTTGGAAAGAAAATCAAACTTGTTCCCTTTGTCCTTGTATGCTTTTATAAGAGGTTGGTGAATGGAGGATAATTTTTCAATGGCTACTAAAAGAACTTGAGCTTTGAAACGTTCTCCAAATGAAAGTACTGTTTTGGTTGATGAAATCACTTTAATAAATGACATTCACTCTTCTGCGGTCGCTTGAAAGATGTTTTGTACCCTTTGACTGAAAAAACGGTCCTATTTGTGTATACAAGTCAAATTAAGACTGCTGGCATTTGAAAAATTTGAAGAGAAATTATAAAAAATGAACTTCTGAATTCATTGGGAATCTAACCTTTTGAAGGGAAAAACTCTATGCTTCTTCATAAATCTTTCTTATCCACGTCTGGTATCTTATGGCTGATTTTCATTAGTTGCTAATTCTTCAAAAGATGAAATATTTTCATGATGCCTTTACAGCATCATGAAATGTCGAACAACTTGTGTCAGACATAGGAAAGCATTTCAGGTTTTTTATGTATCTTTGAATAAAGGCTTTGCAGGAGCTAATAATATCTGTTTGCAAGACAACATACTGCTGCAAGTTTTCCCAAACAACCCAAAGAAATTCATCATGCACGGCAAAAAATTAGCAATACTGCACCCACAATGGATAGCGTGGACACCAATACACTTCCTACTCAAACTTGTTTTATTATTGTATGAATGTCCATGGAAATCGTATGTCCTTTGCTACAGGACATGAAGGAATTGTTTCCAATACTAGGCTTCAGTTTCATATTGCTTCACCAGATTAAAGTCAATTTGACTAGATGGTTCCTCGACAATATTGATGCCATTGCATTAAAATGTTGGTGACTTCCAAATCATTGAATCCACTTGTAAACGTACTCACTGTAAGTGACATCAACTTACACTGAGGCTGTCATATCACTGAATTAATTACAAGAAAAAAACAGACACACTCGCCATAGGTTAGAATGAGTAAGTAGAGACATGCAATGAGCTGTTGACAATTAGTCTTTTTCGGCTTCCTTCCAAATTCCATGGTCTCATTTGGTTTGTCTTAGAATAAACTTTTCAAATACAAGCAATTTTTTCACATGGAAACGTTTGAGCCCACCTAAATACTGGGGGCTCCTGGCTTCAGCCTCCTATACCTGGCAAGAATGTCGCATGGCTAAGGCCTTGAAATTACAATGGCTAATGTCGCATGGCTAAGGCCTTGAAATTACAATGGCTAATGTCGCATGGCTAAGGCCTTGAAATTATGAAGCTTCGTGGATGGATCGTTCTCTTCTTGAAAAGGTCAGTAAAGGTATTTACTAGAAATAGTTTATACTAAAGTTCCCCACACCAATTTGCAATAACTGCATAGGACATGTTTGTTCTCTACCGAACTTCGACGAAGCTGTTGTGTTATGTAGTGTGGCATTTAAAGTGCAAGTGACACGATCTTGGGAAAGTATTTTTTTGCTAATAAAAGCAAAAATACAATGTATTGAACCATTTTGGCTGGTATTCTCTCTTCAAAAAGATCATTGAGCAAGAAAACAGACAGTTGAAGAGTCCTTTAGGAGAAGTCACTGAAAGCAATTTTCTCTCCCTTTGCCCTCCTAAGTGACGTTACACAGAGATCTGATTACCGCGTCGAATCATATTGTCTTGCTGATCGAGTCTTCGTTCTACGAATTTGAAAGTAACGAGAGGTAGCCTCATTAACCACTCATCTATGTATAATGATGACTATAGATCTTGACTGACTGCTCTTCCTAAGCCAGAGCAATCAACACACCAGCCGTTCAAACTGCCTAAAAAATCCCGCATGAAAGATGAAAAAAAGAGGGGACTGCAACAAAAAATACAAAATTTCAAAGTAGGGCAAAATTTGAACGGCTTGAAAATGTTTCTTAACACCTTGCTGGCACCTGAGTCAGGAACTGCTGATGGTAGAAATCCAGGTCTCTTGTGCATTTTATGGCAACAGCAGGAAAGGTATGGAATAAAACATAAGGATGCTAACAGATGTGTATTGTTTATATGGGTACTTATTAGAGTTTACATACTGAGACACGATTTTACTAACGATGCAGTAGAGGCGTAGGTATTAGTTGTAATAGTGTGCCAGCATTCTTGGTCTACTTGTGTTTTCACAGTTTGAATATAACCTGAACATGTTGATTCAATCGTAAATAGGCTATAACGCTCTAGTACTTGACTATGGATTTGATATTTGCTATTAACCTAATCACTAAACGGTCTTTATAAATCAGACTGTTTTATTTAGAAATAAATCTAAACCAAGCCTCACTATGCAACCAGCATTCAGACAAGGAATGTGCCTGATGTGTTCTGGTACAAGTGAAACAAACGCTTAGCTTCTTAAATCCTTAACTTCATGACTGACAAGTCCAACCTAAAATGTTAAGGCACAAGAAAACTAGTAGACGTTCCCGGCTGTTCAGCAGTAATGATACGACTACCTGTGAAAATATCCTTTGGTTGATGTGATAAAGTAGCAACCCAGAAGAGCGATTCAAATAGGTTGGTGCACAAGTTCATTATTGTATCAACAATTCTTGATTTGCTTATGCCATTGGTGATTTTATGCTCAATTCATGATTAGAGTAAAAATTTCCGAAGTATAATAAATGAGCTGCTTAATCTTTGGCGTGATTTAAGTCTTTACTTTGATTGCTAGTTCATTTGTTTTGATACCTTGATAATTACAGTACTAATGGGAACGATAGTCAGGGATATAAAAACATTGGATAAATGGACATTAAATCATAAATGTCGAATGCAATCTATGTTTAAAACGTTCAAGAAAAGTCCTTTGTGGCAGTATGCTTCCTAAAAACTCTGTTCATTGCCTTCCAGAGGGAAGCATCAAGGTAACTTCTACAATGTTTTATTGCAATCGAAAAATATACAAAATATTGTATGATGCTTCACTTTGGAATTGCGTAGCTTTTGGTTTAAATTTCGTTTCAATTCTATCAACCTGAGCAATATAATTATTACACAGCTGACTTTTGTACAGAGGGCAGCAACACCTGCGCATTTTCGATAATTTAGATGGACTGTATATGACTGCAACACTTAGTCTAGTGATTCCGCCACATACTCTCTATCATGAATGGGCTCTGTATGACGTCACATTTGACGGAAAAAGTAGAGAACATATCCTTCAAAAGTCTTACCTTGAAATGTTTATAACTGAAGGCGGGGATGAGATAATCAAAACATTTTTTTTGGTTACAACGTATGACGAGATTATTAAAATAAAATCCGGTGTGTAAAATCATTTCACTTTCACTTTAAGATAAAGACATTTACACCTTTGTGACCAGGGAGCTGTTATAAATAATTATTTATGTCTGTGTTTGTGACAATCCATTGTTTTGTTTGTCTAATGACAGGGCAAAACTAGGTCATTTTGACACGTTGTTCGCATTGCAGTGCTATCTTGATTTTCCGGCCAGTGTGGAACGGGCTTTTTCCCGGTGGGGGGGTGAGAATAAGCGAAAAAGGCCGGTAAATCCTTTTAGTGGTAATCGTTTGCAAAAAAAATAAAAGGATTAGAAAAAAGAGGCAATTTTATTGATGTTTCAAATCCTTATAACATGTCCACTTGTTAATCAAGGGACAGATAATCACGGAAGAGCGGTAATGCTCATTAACCAGAGGTATCCAAAACCAACTATTTTTGATAAAATATAAATGGGATAAAACCGTCGTTAAAATGACGAGAGAGTGAGAAAACGTCACACAATTGGAAAATGAAAGACACATCAGCCACTCAAACCTTGGATTGTAAACGTTTAGAAAATGTTATTGCAACACTTTTCTTCTCTGGAATTTCAATCCACGAGAGTTTTTATATACCTAACAAGCAACCAAAAGAAGGATCAGAAGGCTTTTAGTGTACAATTCACAAAGATAATTGACATTTTACAGGGTACTGAAGTGTGGAATTGGCGCAGAATCGCTTTTTGAAACTTGAGAAATAGAATCGTGTTCTAGATCATTATCCAAGGCAAGGTAGAACGGACACTTTTCTCTGGAGATCCTACAATCAGGAACAGGCTCATCGACAATAGACAGTAGAAGATATCTCTGTCCAAGGCAGGCAGAACCACAACAGAGCATATCACATAATACGCTATCACAGTGCACCACTACATACAAGGTAAACAAATCATACAGCAAGACCAGACACCGGATGCTGGTCTTGCATACGCACATAGAACAGCCAATTTAAATTGTATAATTTCGGGGATTAGATGCAAATTTCTGCTCGTGCTGGATACGACCTCCGCTACTGTTTAATGGTAGTTTGAATTACACTGACGTCATGAACCTGTTTTACTACTTTTTAATCTGTGCTGTTCGACTTCTCTTTTTTTGCCTTTTATGAACTTTGATCGGCAAATAAAACAATTGTTTTCTGATATTGGAAAAAATTAACTTTCTCAGCCTGATTTTTTTGTTCAAATTTTCCAATATTTTGAGTCCCTGCAATTTTTTTTCATCTTATGGGCGTTCATTTGTAAAAGCCCAGCTTCAGTACAGGGCAATTATTAATATTACAGGTACCGTCATTAGAGTCTCACCAAAAACATTTCAGTTAACAAGTTAACATATGCATGTCACGTCCTACCTGAGAAATGATTTGTTATATCATTAATATCAAATTGCATTGTGTCGGTCGTCCATCTCCCAGTTTTTGCTAACCTTTTTGCTAACTTCGATTTTATTGTAAGGCATGGTTTGTGTTAAAATCGCCTCTGGATCAATTTAGCAAAATAAAAGTTCTTTCGATCACAAGTCGTCGGAATCCAATTTGTAAACTGCAACATTTAGCAAGGCAAAATATAGTCAGAAAAATCTTTCGTCACTTCAATATCAAGCGTAATACATATGGTACATCTATATTGGAAAGACAAGCATGTCTGCTCTTGCTAGCCAGACAACTGTAGCTTATACCTTGCTACTTTTTTAAATAAAGTTTCTTCATCAATATCCCCGTAAAAATCCAATCAAACCTATTCCAACTGGATGAAAGGTGATAACAGAGGTTATTAAACCCTTCTGCTGTTGCCTTGACAATGATGTTGATGATGATCAGAATATTACATAGAAATGGTGTGATGAAATTATGATTTCAATAATCAGAAGACTGCCTCGAGGCACCCATTTCACACCCCCAAAAAGCTACAACGTAAAGGAGCAAAAAGATATTTGGTCGTTTGCAAGTCCTGTTTAGTGAAACTTTAGCAAAGTGCTACAAAACCAAGGTTCCAGTGTCAAGGACGTCCATAGTGTCTCGTAGAAAGGAAATTCAATGGTTATGACAAAGACATATTTGAGAGCTCAGCACTGTTATCTTTAGTTGTGATGTACCTGATAATCATTGTAAACGGGTTTTGTGGCATTATACTGATCAGTTGCATTTCTTGAAGACTGAAAAGGTAATCAACATAAAGATTTTGATATAATGTGACTTTGTGGTTCTTATAACCTGCTGCTTCTACTGTAATCAAAGCTATTTATAAAAGGAATCTTTATGGTATCCTTCTAGCTTTAAATGGGTTACCACGGAAAGTGCTCAGTTACTTACTTTCCAGTGGCGTTTGATAATCGAATAAAGGCGAAAAAATTATTGTAGTAGATATTTAGTAATCCTATTCAATAATTTCCCTCTGCTTTGGGGTGAACCCAAATATTCCGGACTAACAATTAGAAATGAAATTATTTTCACTGTTCTTATATTTACTTAATATTTTAAATCCACTGGAATAAATCGAGAGCTCGGAGAACCAGGTTTCCAATAACAACAATTGTTTTTAAAATATAGAATATATGGCAATCAGAAATTGTCATCTCCAAATATTTTTTGATTTAAATTGTAATCTTTCTTAAGCATTTCGGCTTTGAAGATAGCGCTTCTTTGATTCTGTTTTTCGTGAAAGGAGATTCTTGCCGGATTATGAAACCCGAGATATTTTGTATTTTGACAGAAAATAATTTTCTCCGTAGTACATCTATCTAAAACTGGGATACGTTGAAATATGTTCAGATTTCCTCCAATATTCCTGATATTAACTTGCAGTTAAAAAAGTCTGCAAAATTTCAGCCAAGTAAAACAATGTCGGAGCAAAATATGGCCAGATACTAGTTCGTATTTCTATGTTGACACTACATCGTTGAAAATATGATGATTCTGAGAAACAAAATAAAGCAATATTAGAAGATAGTTACTTGTTTCCTGGATTATGCACAAACGTTCACCAGGGACGATAATCAAATTTTATAAATAGATAGAAATTCCTATATCCAAACTTTTAAGACTCTCAATTCGGAGTTAAATAGATGAGATAGTTAAATAAGATAATTAAACAGACGTGTCGGAATCTTTTTTGAAATGCAAAAACGCGTATACTAAGACATAAAAGATTTTCGTGGCAGATCTTTGACAAGAAGTAAGAAATTCTTGTTTCTGAAGATTTTAAAGCATATAATTGAATAAGTACACGTTGTCTTGAGTTAAATCTCAGACTAATCCTCTAAGGCTTACTTTGTATGATTTTTGTACTATTCATCAAAATTTCTTGCGCTTTACCCATTGAATCTGAAGTCACGTTAGTTGTAAATTCAATTTGTAAATTCCTTTAATACGTTATGCAGTTAAATGTTTTGACAGTATTCATGACAACATGCAAAAAGAAAGTAACGGAGAGTACTAAAGTCGTCATCATTGATATTTGAATATGCATATTTCTTATCACATTGTCAAATTCTAGTCTTGTTCGCCTGTTAGGCACATCACAGTGAGCAAGATATCAGGAATAGATACAATTCAATACTCACAATAATTTTTGTTTCTTTCCAGCATCACTTGCTGTTTAATTTTTAGATATATTACAACTCATGATCATGGAGACGTTTAACAAATAACGCTATTTGCTTTGTAAACAGTCTCAACTCTCCTTACGTAACAAATCAAGTACTTACTTGTCAGCCTTTCGGCTGTTACCTTTCACTTGATCAGCTACAAATAATCAAAGTAATTAAATAGTAGAATAGCTTTTCTTTCAGTGCTTTGCTTATCATGCCTCCATTTATCAAGCTTCTGTTCGGCTATTTGTCATGCTAAATTGTTCAAGGAATGTCATATTCATAATGTTGTATAGCACGATTCTTTGATAATTTTCTTGACAAAGTACAAGAGAAGGAGAGGTAGGCACTTTAAATGTTTTAGTTTTGACAGAAATAGATATAGAAAAGGCAAAGACTTTTTATTGTTTTGTTTTGTCCTTTGTTTCGTCTAATATATTTTTAAACCATTTAGATAGATTTTTTACATTTTAAATCACACTCTCTCAGAGCGGACACTACAAAAAAGTATGCCGTAAGCATTAACGAGCTCAGGCAAAAACCTTAACAAAAGCAAGCTTAACTGATTCCTCTCCATTACTTAAATATTTTTAGTTGTTCTTATTTTCAAAAATGTTTTAAAGATTGTTGGCGGCCACATGTATTCAATAAAACCTTCATTTAATATTAATTTATACTATGCTTTCTTCCTCACGTGACCAATGCAAGTATAAGGGTATAATCCAAACGCATCAGCACATGATCAGACTAAGAATTAGTGAAAAGGTCCATTTAGAGTTTAATCCATGATGGCACTAAGTTGCGGAAACAGCATTTATGGTCAACAACGTTGACGTATGAAAACTTAAAATACAGATGGTCCTAAAAGTTACGAATTTCAGGAGAATCTTGCAGCACTCTCAAAAAGCCATCCAATCTTTACATGCAAACCAATCTATACATACAAACCAATATGTACATACCACCCAACCTCTACATGCCACCCAATCTCTACATGCCACCCAATCTCTGCATGTCACCCAATCTCTGCATGTCACCCAATCTTTACATACAAACCCAATCTCTACATACCACCCAATCTCTACATACCACCCAATCTCTACATATCACCCAATCTCTGCATGCCATCCAATTTCTACATACCAGCCAATCTCTACATACCACCCAATCTCTACATACCACCCAATCTCTACATACCACCCAACCTCTACATATCATCCAATCTCTGCATACCACACAACCTCTACATGCCATCCAATCTCTACATGCCACCCAATCTCTGCATGCCAACCAATTTCTACATATCATCCAATCTCTACATACAAACCCAACCTCTACATACCACCTAATCTCTACAAGCCACCCAATCTTTACAAGCCAACCAATCTCTGCATGCCACCAAATCTCTACATGCCATCCAATCTCTACATACCACCCAATCTGTAAATACCACCCAATTTCTACATACCACCCAACCTCTACATGCAACCCAATTTTTACATGCCACCCAATCTCTACATACCACCCAATCTCTACATACATACCCAACCTCCTCATGCAACGTTATCTCTACATGTCACCCAATTTCTACATACCACCCAATCTCTGCATACCATCCAATCTCTACATGCCAGCCAATCTCTACATGCCACCTAATCTCTAAATGCCACACAATCTCTACATACCACGCAATCTTTACATACCACCCAACCTCTACATACCACCCAATCTCTAAATGCCACCCAATCTCTACATGCCACCTACTCTCTACAAGCCACCCAATCTTTACAAGCCAGCCAATCTCTCCATGCCACCCAACCTCTACATGCCATCCAATCTCTGCATACCACCCAATCTGTAAATAACACCCAATCTCTACATACCACCCAACCTCTACATGCAACCCAATCTCTACATGCCACCCAATCTCTACATTCGACCCAATCTCTACATGCCACCCAATCTCTACATGCCACCCAATCTCTACTTGCCACCCAATCTCTACAAGCCACCCAATCTCTACAAGCCACCCAATTTCCACATGCCACCCAATCTCTACATACCACCTAATAAATACATGCCACCCAATCTCTATATACTACACAATCTTTACAAGCAACCCAATTTCCACATGCCACCCAATCTCTACATACCACCTAATCACTACATGCCACCCAATCTCTATATACTACCCAATCTCTACATGCCACCCAATCTCTACATGCCACCCAATCTCTACATGCCACCCAATCTCTACATGCCACCCAATCTCTACATGCCACTCAATCTCTACATACCACCCTTCGTTCTCTAGCAATTGTGCTCCACAAAGTCGTTTACGTCATCGAGCACCTTGCCTTTAGTTTCTAGGTTGATATTCTCTGGTCTTGTGGATACCTGTCAGTAACACGTACTGTGCACGCACTGATATCACTGAGTTGGATGTACTACTCATCTGTACTTGTTCACTCTGACATGGTGCATGACAGCTATCAGCCCCAAGCTGCTCTCTAATCCAGCTGGCTCTCTTTCTGTCTTCCAGAGTTAGGGCCATCGAATTTACTTTACCTCGAATAGCAAAATAATGACATTGTTACTAGTCAGCCATGTTTTGGCCATGTCTGGTATGCTGATGGTGATCAACTAGCGTTAGCTACTTTTATTGGTTTGCAGTTACCGAGTCAAATGAGTCACCATTTTTGCAATATATAATTATCGTCCTCTGGATTCACGTGTGTTGTTTTTTTCATCAATAAATATAGTCATTCAATAAAGATTTCAGAGGCATACATATTCTGGTGGCTACACACAAACGTTCACCACAAATAAAAAAATCCATCATTCCTTATAAAACATTTAATATAATAACGAAAAGTTTAATAATGTACTCCATTGTCTATGTCGGGGAACGTAAAGGAAGTCAGCTGGTCATAAGAGTCGGCTTTATTTAACGCGCTTAAAAGTGTGTTTTTTATTTCTTGTGGATTCAAACTTGCCAATCATTGATTGTTGCCACATAAAAGGAATTATTGCATACAGATAAGTCAGCAAACCGAAAAAGAGTGATGTAGATGGCAGAGTCTGCATTAACAAGACTATGCCCGATGATTATTTTCTTAGGAACAGTAATGAGCTCCAAGATATCGTAGCTAAAAGAAGGACTGAAGCAAATAAGAGTACTGTAATATTACTTAGATTGTGAAAACAGGATATTTGACTGTTGTGTAGTGAAGCATGTAGTGTATTGTATAGTTGTGGAAGGTGTAATACGAGACTGGATGTCAGATTGTGATTTGAATACGGAAGGAGCAGGACGTATTTTCATTTTGTGTTATGAGATTCTCTCATCTATGGGATCTATATGATCATTACAAGTACTTCAAGTGAAATGTGCTGATACAGCGTCGCATTGAATAGAATTGATATGTAGACATCAAATAAACCTCACTTCAACCAATGCCTGCTTACTTGTTGCTAATTTCCCGTAATACTGAGAGATAAGCTATACCAAATAAACTGTTACCAGCACAACAAGGAACAACTGTTCGTTATTGATAAATTTAAATAGGTGCTGATGGTACAGAGATCAGTGTTAAAGACAACAGGCTTCATTGCTTCCTCTTATGCCGTGCCCGCATGGAAATGTAATTTCCAATGTGACACAAACACACCTGGCCTTGTTATAATATAGTTAAGATGTTTCAGCTTGAACAATTCTGGCGCATGCCGAAGTTTCTAGTAAATGTTGCCCTGTGGCAGAATTGCATGTTTTGACAGTCATTTTAGCTTTGCAAGCGACTTACATACCCGGTTTCACATCAGCACGGAAATTCATATACTACTAAAATTTTTAGGATTGTAGGTACACAATCATTATGAATGGATGGCAAGATCTTCCAAGTCATGAAAGTAATTTTGGGATTGACGCTGAAAAATACTTAACTACAGCTTTTTTAGAGCAATATCGCAAATTGTCAAGGCTATATATTTCAACTTAAGCTATAGGTGAAGAAAAGTTGTTCATATTCATAACTTTTATCCAAAGGAAAGATAGCTGCCTAGTCGAAAATAGTTTAGTTCAATTAGTGCTAAAGTTGCAAGGAAAGAAAACCAGATAATTATATTTAAAATGTTAATATGACAATAACACGTAAGGAAATTTCAAATGTTAGAGTTAAGAACATGCCAACTTTTAATAAAAATATCTCTTTTATAAGACTAAAAGCAAATACAAGTAATTTAAATTCAAATATGCCGCATGTCATCTAATCAGTGGGGGACAACTTTTTTATCTAAAGCCAATTTACCAGACTGTTCCTTTTTCGTTCCATAACTTTATAGAGACAGGAAGAAATACAACATTTCAACGTTGGCAACGGTAATAGGGAATACGTAGTTTGATAGGGAATGTCCCAATGTTATCCAGAGCAAGTACTCGTGGCTCACTCGTAGAAAAAATTGGTCATGGTTGTGAAAAAGGCAACCATTTTTATAAAAACTGTAAATGAATTTGATAAGCAAATGTGTATTTCTCATTGATATGAGATAAGTAAAGGTGTTTTTAAGAGAAAAAAAAGTACGGTTTAAACTCTTTGCATGTGTAAATGTCAATGATGTTTCACATGACCTTGCATCTTACTTATTCAAATTATATGATGCTGAAATAAGATTATTTTACTTGGTCCTTTGCAAGTCCCCTTAAATGCTTTTCCAAAGAATTAAGATTTGCAACTATATCAATTTAATCAAAACTGGTACTAATAGCATCCAGATCTAGAACTCACAATTTAAAAAGATCAAAAATGCGTACGGATTTGTATGTCATTTATTTAAGAATGGGATTAACGGAGATTAAGCAAGAATACTTGGTCTGATGTAAAAAGGAACAATAAGATAGAGCACTACTGGAAGAAAAATATAGACAAGAAGACCAATACTGCAATCAGAAAAATAATGGAAACAAGCAATCATATGAACAACATATGGCTGCTAACACTAAAAAAGAAACACAACTAACACAAAACGTCAAGGTGCCTCTTCTAAGAAAACCTTGAATGTCACCACGGATGTCCACGTATCAAGATATAAACAGTTCTACAAGCTCATTTCTAGTAGCCTGACGATGGGAGAAGATTCTCTCAAAACGTAGCTCAGAACAACATTACAATGTTGTTTAATTATAGACGAAGAAAGAAAACTAATTGAGAGTAGAGAACACATTAATGGTAATTGATGTAGCGAAAACTTTTCCTATACAATCAATTCAGAAATGCTAGTAAAATTCAGATTCAAACCTTAATTTATATGACACTAACATGAGTTACAAAGCAAAGACGACTGAATAAACTTGTTGCAAAATTTTCCCTTGAGAAAGTACTCGAAACCAATTTTGCAGCAACTACCTCTTGGTATTCAGCATTATCTGTCATCATGAAAGAAGGCGATAACAAGCTGCAACCAAATTATCTATTGGCAAACGGGGTGGGGTTCCTAACAGGAAACTGTGAGTGCGTTCTGGTACTCATCTCAATACGTATGTTAAGCAGTAGATGAAGTTGCTGAATGTGGCAAAGAACAAGAACAAAAGCAATCAAAACTTCTAAAGAAAGTTAGAAGCATCCATTTAATCGTTGTTCCTATGTTTAGTAAAAAACAATGTTGAAAACTAGAAACATGCCTGATAAACTTCAGAAAGAGCAGACTAATACCATTGCAGCAATATATGTAATGTTTGAAACAAAGCGCTCCAGCTTTTTTATTAGAAAAGATGCTTAGCAGCAATGTAAACAGATTGTGAGTGTCAACAAAAATGGGAATGGGTGGAATAAAAATCTATTCGGCCATGAATCATCAACATATTGATGACAGAATTGGCACAGCAACGGATCTATTGATTCATATCTTTTATTGAAAGACGATGTGCATTGTACTTGACATAAGGCGTATGTTGCAGATGATAATACAGAAATAAACTCTTTGCATTTTAAGCTTGTACCTCTTCATACCAAAGTATGCCCGATCCATGGAACAGCAAATAAAGGAATGCAGCTTTCAGATTGTGTTAGATGTATGGAATGTAAACACTTGATGTAGGCATTGCCAATATTTAATGGAATGGAGATAGAGTTTTATGCCAAATTTGTTCCCAGAAGGAACGATATTACTAAGGCTTCTTGAAATTGGTAATTCAAGCCAATTACAGAGGTAATTAGACACAATATTATTACGTGTTTAGGTACCCAAGTCTTAGGGATCCCATAAGCCAAGAGATTTTTGCAAGCAGATAGCGATGGTAAACCAATCACAAATTTTTGGTGCACCAGGAAAGATCATTTTTTAATACTTTATCTTTAACAGTGTAAGTGAGCTTTGTAAACCTACTTAGACAATTCAAAGTCAAAATGATGACCCAAGTAATAAAACGTTTTTCTTTGTTGTACTGTTGGATTGGCTAATTAGTTAGAAATGTGACCCATTTGTCTACTCTGATGACCATTGCAGCTCATTCACACCGTATTGTGGAGAGAACGGAGTTTTATTAATAGTAGTAGAATTAATTGTTGTTCTCATAGAAAGGCTAGAAAGGAAGATGGCACGTTTTAGGAGCATCCTAAAAAAATCTTAAAAAACCCATTTTGTCTTTTCTGATCTGATTATGGAATGCTTAAAAAGATCTATACTTTGTACACCCAAGCAAACTCCTTGCTAATAATGAAAACATAAAAGGCCCAATGTTCAAACGCATCAAAGACAATAAAGACAAGGAAATAAAAACTGGTAGCCGATAGCTTACTTGTCAAATTGAATAACTTAAAGAAAGGAATAGCTGCCAAAAAATTTGCAGCATTCATCTGATGCTAACCTAGCTGCTGACACTTTGCTCTTTTGTAGGATGTCATCGGTTGTTTACTATTGTGACGCACTAGTAAAGATCCTTTCAGAATTGTGACGATTCAAATGAGTGCACCTCTACTTACTTTCTGTACTTGCTTCCCTTGTTGATGGCAGGTCGAAATTTTTGTCACTGGGATCATGAAACAAACATTCATTTCCATAAACGTCCAAAGAAATAGAGTTGTGAAATGGGATAATAGCCAATGGCCTGAATTTTTAATTACATCTTGTGGAAGAAGAACGAATTAGACTCATTGAAGTGACGTCATTCTTAGTCACACATTTTTGGAATTAAGTATCATGATACCACTTTATTAGAATTTATTTCTTTAAGATTTTACTCCTTTACTTCATACTTTGAGGAGATGTATTGCATACATTCTATTTAGTGATTAAGCCCTAGTGTTTTGTTTTTGTTTTAATTGTAATTAGAAATTTATACTTTTGTTTGTCATGATTATAGGGGCTTTGATGAGCCAATTTTGACTTTTAACATGTTCTCATGTTTCATTAACAAATGTTTTTACTCAAAATTTAAAACGAGTGCTGTAATATGCCTACACTCCTCATTGAATAACTCAAATGATGCCATACTGATAAGGTGCCGTCCATAACTTTCATCATTATCATGACCATGCAAACCGTGCGCTTTTATAAACCTTCCTTCCTCTCAAAAGTGTACATCAGCGGACAAAATATGATGATGGATTGAGATCTCCCTGCTCCTAGTTAATCCCATGACATCAATAGATAGATTAATCAACCTTGCTTAAAATTGGATTATTGCACATTGAACAAAAGTATGAATGTGAAAGAGAATATGAAAAGATTTGATAGGAAATAAAACATTCTTATTGTTTTTCTTGAGAAGCTGGGCATGTAAAAGACAGAGTCACAATTAAAGAAGACACATAAGAGAAGATCCCAGGAGTGGTTTTCTTAATTGACGATGTAATCTGTACCAAATTACACCTCTGTTGTTTTCATGATCGATTTGTGCATTGACAGATCATCAATTTTCATATTCGAAAAAGCTTAAGTTGGACCTCTTCCTTCTTCCCCCGCGTACTTTTTGTACGCTCGTGATAATGATGAAAATTATGGACGGCCTCTAACGGGATTCTTCTTGAACATTAAAGCGTTGTTGCTTCTGTAGTATATGTTTTTGGAAACAAAGAATAAAGCGCAGTTCAAGTCCTATAATTAGACGAAAGAGGAAGTGAACGATCGAAGAGAAGCAAAACGAAAGAAGCAACATGAATATTCAAACGAAAAAACAAGAAATGGAAAAAGAGATAGAAAACAGACGAAAAGTAAAAGAAAATAGTAAAAGTTGCTTGCTCAATAGAGACTGTGACTGTAGACAGTAACAATAATTAATTCGGTATTAGAAATATTTTCAAAGAAAGCTACGTAATAAAAACAACGGTAAGAAAGCACAGGAAAACGGAAATATAGAAATTAGCTTTTCTACCTCCTTACTTACAGTTTATTGAGTGCTGAAAACTAGAGATCCTTAAATTTGGCAGAAGAAATCAACACTAAAGGAAGTCTCAATGTTTTCCTGCTTAAATGCTCAAGAAAGTACTGTAAATTTGATGCAAAGGATTTTTTGAGTTTTCAAAACTTGAGATTTTTAAAATGTTGATGAAAGAAACAATGACAAAAAGCTTAACGGAAGGCAATAAAACAATCAAAATTGTTGCTACAAGTCCCTCTGACTTAGGATGCTTTTTATGACTAAATCTATTTCACATTGTCACCAAAGCTTACATTGGATTGTCTTTTTTGCTACTGTTACCAAGACAAGGGTTCAGGCGCACAAAACCTTTGCAGCTGTCATCATTCCCGGCTGTACTCGATACGATATTTTGATGTACATCTTATCTATTAATAAAAATCTGACGTGTTTTATTTTTTAAAAATTGCAGTGTTTATGATAAACATTTCAGTGATAAGTAGTTCATTGTGTAAAGAAATTCTAGTTGTGAAATTCTTGAGTGAAGTTTGACAACAGTTAACGGACTCATTGATTCAAGATATGAGCTGGGACAGAGTTAACTTATCGACATGTGAAATAGCAAATAATATTTTCAAAACAAAATGAATGCGTCGCCTATAAGGTGCCTTCTAATCTACCCAAATCTTATTCGCCATTGTTTTGAAAAGAAAAATGACTAATTTACAATAATCTTTTTGGTAACAGACATAAATGCATTCGTTCTTATTTCTTATTAGAAGTTTTGATTTACGCCTGTTCGATGTAAGGCTAGTACAACAACACAATTAGGATGTCGCAAAAAATAATTTTAAGATTTAACCTGAAATATTACGCTTCTAGTCTGATACTGATCAATGATTTATACATCAGAATAAGGCGACGTACAACAGTGCTTAATTTATAATGTACATTTGGATGCAAATTGACCGACAAGAACAGGGGCGTAAATGCAAAATTTTTTAGGGTGGTGTAAATTCGGGGAACCGACTTTTCGCCACATCGGACCGTTTTCTACAAAGTGGGTGTTTTCGGGGCAGCTCTTACATTTCCTTGACGTTTGCGCATCCTACGCCGCGCATACAATTGAAACGAGGTAAGCATGTACATTTTGCGAAAAAGTTATTTTCATTGTAGTTTCCTTCTCAAAGCGTCGAAAAGCAGTAAAAATTTCTCAGTTTACATGAGATGAGAATAAATGAAAGAGAAAACCCTAGCTACACCTAAAGGAAAGTACATCTAAACTAAACATAACTGTGACTGATATTATGTTGCATCTTAGCTGACTTCCCAGACGAAGGCGACTGTGACCAGGTGGTGAAATTTTTGGGTGGCGTGACACCCCCCACCCCCTCATCTGCGCCCCTGAATATGGAAAACATGGAAACAATGTTTAGTCAAATGATAACAAAGAACTAAATATGAAAGTATATGATAGAACAACAAAACAAATGAATGAAGAAACCTGGAACAATATAAAGACGACAGACTTTATATATGGTCAAGGACTGATAACATTAGGATGAGAGTCAAGGCATATCTTCTGCATTCCTTAGTAACATCAATAGTTTTGTATGGATTCGAAACCGGACATTTCAGCTAATATTGATAGAGAATTATCAGCATTTGAAATGAGATGATATCGCAGCATGCTCTACATTTCCTGGTAAGACCACCACATGAATGAATACGTGCTGAATGAAATTGAAAGACTAGCAGGGAAGAAGGAGAGATTACTATAAAGAGCAAGAAGAGGGAAGCTATAATGGTCGGTCCCGTACGCAGAAGCAAAGGATCTTTAGCAAACGCTGTAATTAATTGAAAAGTCGAGCGAATGAGAAGAAAAAGGAGACCCAGAAAGAACTGGTTTGGTGTATTGAAAACATGAAGCAAGAAGTTTTGAAGGTTGCGTTAGCGAAGAGGAACAACTAGACCTGTGGAAGAAGAATGTGAAGAAATACAAGTACCCCAATTATCAGACATGATTATGGGAAATATTTTAAGAACGAAGACCCCTGGTGCCAAGATATTCTTTGAGGTGTGCACTACCATAGGGATTTTGTAACTTTTTCCTTGTTTTGTCCTTTTTTCTATAATATTGGGAAACAAGACACAGTTAAAGATATCTTTTGTTTTCATAACAATTTTATGAATCAGGTTCCAAGGTTTTATACTGTATGGTATTGCCTCATTAGTGGTATTATTAATCTAACTCAATTGTTATTCTGCTGAGGTTTTAGTTTCAATGTATTTGACGTTTAATCAAAATTAATGAGCAGGTGGCTTTGAAATAGGCTTATGACACACACCCATTAATTCATTCCATATAATGGCCGTAGATGGTTTAACGAAAAACTGATGCCAAGAATAAAGTCTTATCGCGGGGACAGCAACAAGCCCCATGCATTTCATTATGATCGTAGTTTACAAACAGTTTCTGCACTGATAGTGTGACTATTAAATCACCCATATTGTCTGCGAGAATTTTAAAATGCAAACCTGCTCATTACTATTGATATTTACATGAATATAAACTTATATTAACACCATTCAGACCACAAGGTTTTCTCGTCATGTACAAAAAACTGGTTTCCATTATCACTTGAAACGAAGGCTTCATCAAGTAAGAACTTTGTGGCGATGGTTGTAGGCATAATTTTTTATGTATTGTTATGAAAAGCTAAATTATTATTATTATTTCTGCGCCAATAGCAAGTTACGCAAGGTTGGCGCGTGAAATGAAAATTTAATGTAGTCAGGGAGTGGTCCTTGATTGTATCTTAAGTTCCCGGTATTACACTTGTACATTAGCCGAAATTACATGAAATTAGTATATTAGTATATACTAATATATTAGTAATTTTCCGTTCAGCGTGTCTTTAACGACATAAACTAGGTCTTACTGCGTGAAAAATAGACATCAATCTTTCAATCTCCAATACATACAATATTCTCTGAATAGAGAGTGTCTTCAAGGTTATATATAGCTAAGAACAATTCAACTCTGAAACATGAAAGATAAAGTTGAATTTAAGCAGGATGAATTTATCCATATTAGTTTAAAGTAATGTGTTTAGCATAAAACTTCAAAGCGACACATCGAAAATAAAACGAAACATTTTACTTACTGTATTCCACGCTATTAAAGTTTCTTCGTCTGTCAATAACACAGCTTATTCCTTTTACTCTCAAATATCTATTCATCCCTTGTCCAAATTTCCATCGAAATGACACAGCATCTTCAAGCTCTCTTGCTAGAGCCTGAACTACTATAAATCGATCACGAAGCTCGGGATATCTTTCAATGATCGGTCGAGGGTTTTTCCCAGTACTAAATAAATTACATCCAGAGAAAAACATATTGACTAGACTTTCTGTAGGATACAATATTAGTAAATGTCAGTCCACAAATGCAACGGCTTTCTTTAACATTTGTTAAAACAGACGATCCTAGCCATGGTCAATATTGACAGGGGGTCCCTAACAAAGGCACACCACTATAAGCTAAAGATAATTGTTTGTTAAGAAAGATAAGCATCCATCAATGTTCCAGAGCACACAGAACCAGCCGGGTTGTTGATTTGTAGACTTATATTTTCCCGCTAACACGACAGATATCATAAAGTTCACAGTATGAATTTTGAACCATGTTGCATATGTTTATGCTACAGCCGTCAGTGTTACCAAAGTAATGAAAGATTTGTATCTTTACACAGCTTTTCCAGGATGGAAAGGATCAATAATTCTTATCTGTACTGTAAATTAATGACAATGGTAAATACAACATCGAGGGTGTTTATGTAAAAGAAAACCACATTTGGAAAACAATATGTCACGCTGAGATTGAAAACGGCGTCTTGTTTCAAAATTAGGATGTGAAACCGAAGCAAAGAGAATAAGCACACACGAATACGGACGTTGCTTAGCCTTTTTAGTATCGCAGTAGAATTCATGAAAATATTACAAACGTTTAGTTTTGTTAAATCAACGTGACGTTTACAATAAGGAAATCTCAGCAAAGAATAATATAAAAGAAAAATTAGCAAATTGGAGTGAAGTAGAAGGCTAACAAGATGCCAATGTAAAATTTCCATGATCGATCCTTTCTTTAAGCAAAGTCGAACGCTTTCCAAGGAATGAGCCTCTAATAACCACAGACTATTGCTTTGCCTATCAATCATGATCGTTTCATCATCCACAGTAAAATCAGCACAACACCATCAATTTATAACTGCCATACGTAGGCTTTGCAGATATACTTTTATTCAGAAAAATACCTTCAGGATAAGACAGTTTCCAAGCGTCTTCTGACAATGGGATTCCGAAAAACCAGGTCAATAATCATTTCTTCTCTTGTCAGATTGCAGCAGTCATGAGAGTGGGGCACTTAGAAGCATCTCTAAAACCAAGATTTATTTTTTCGTTAGAAAAGTTGTAACAAATTTGTTCGTTTTACTCAGATTCAAGACAATTCGATTCATTTGAAGAAAACGTTTCCAATGCACATATTTGGCGATTTGCGATAGAACATTGTATAGGTCAAATACTATAAAAACGAAATGGTAATAGACAATGCGATGGTTTATCATATATCAATCACTAGCAATATTACTTACTACTTACCCCACTCATGACCAAAAATTGTTATTAATCAATGTTTTACATTTCATTTCTGATATTTGCATAACCAATCAATACAACACAGATTATTAGGAAGTGAAAAGAACAATAGTTCCTTCCGTAGTTTTATTTTGTTTTGCATTAATTAGGGAAGGTGACGTTGCCCATAAAGGGAATTACTTAAAAAGCATATTTCTTTACCTAATAATTGCATTGTTAGTTAATGGTTCAATGAGTAACATAGACGACTTTATTGCTGTGATCTTCCTACACTACAAAGCACAACATTGCTTTGATACCCTTCTATCCAACCAATGCTCTACCAAAAACATGGCCAATGAAAATCGTTCGAATCTAAATAGCCTCTGTTTTGAACACGTTGTAAGGTGTAAACGACGTATCTCAACCTTTGTTTAATCAGTGAAAAATGTGAAAGTAAATTTTTATGTTTCAAACCTGCTGGATACAGCAACAACAACAACATGGGCGTGCGGAAATAAAGGCTTCACTACATGGAGCAATTATGCTGCTGACAAGGCTCATTCTGAAATTTGCGAATGCATTATTTTTTTTCAAAAAGGCATCGAAGTTAAAAATTTGATATACTTTTAGTCACATAGTAGGCCAACAGGACTAGAATTCTGACTCTTTCAAAATTTATTTAACACCGAGTATTTGCACACATCAGAAGTGAGTATTCCAACACTTCATGGTTTGATACTTTCCACTTTCCTACATGCGAGAAATGACATGTTGAAGGAATTTAGCTACGAAAAGCGATAAAGTGATAGACAGTAAGCTCTGGAATTTCGCATATTGTCATTTTTTATCTTGCTCTATGTTAAGCAACTTTGTCATGGCAACCTGTCCTTAGCTACTCACAGGTAAACGAAGTTCGTAAACAATTTTATCAAGTACAAAAACAACGCTGCAGAGGAGTCAAGAAATGGTCCACGAAATGTTATCAAAAGTCTATTCACATTCTCCGTCCCACTTGGCCAATGAAGACAAGAAAATTCAATGAAAGATGGAAAGCGAATATAATTTGATGGGGTGCCCCCCCCGACTTTCATTCTCTGGTGGTTTGTTACAGTTTTTGAAAACGGAAGGGATACTGCATAGAGAATACTGTAAAACATCATGCACTGGAATGCAATTTCATTAATAATTTGCACTCATTGACTATTGAAAATTCAAGAAATGTCTCTATGAATCTTTGAGGTTTCATTGCTCCCCAAAATGTCGTTCTATCGTTTGAGTGAGATACAGTCAGATTAAATAGTTTCTTGATAGTATGAAACTTGAAAACTATTTTAACGAATAATGACATTTTTAAAGTTTTACACTGGACGCTAATAAATTTATTTTTGAGGATCGAAAATTAATGGACGAGAAAACAAAGACACAAGGATCTAGCAAGGACAAACAATGAGAAAATATACAAAGAAACAAACAGACAAAGTGAACCCATGAAGTGAGAGAACTCGGGAATTGGCAGGGAATAGTCAAATAACGCAACAACGATTTTTGTCCACGAAAGGTAGGTTTTTCTCCCTCTTGTAATCAGCTCTGATATAAAAATCATGTTAATATATAAATGGATAAAATTGAATGTCAAGCAATCACAGTTAGTGTGGTTGTGTATGATTGGTCAGTAAGATTTAATTATTTAGATTTGTAGTGTTTAGAAGTCACAATCAAAGAGAGGAGTAACCAAAGAAGAGCAAAGGGAAATGAACTTGGTCGCCTGTGATTTTGTCTGATGAAGTCCTTAACTTCAATACCATGAACTCCTAGGACTCCTATTTGTACTTTTTTAGACCAAAAGACCAAGATACTTTCCCTGAAAGTCCTTGGCAATGTCTGCTACTTTGCAAAGTAAACAACCACTCCTTCATGCTCCAGTATCTAAATATAGTCACATTATCTGTTTCACTGCTTCCCAAAATGAACTATAAACTTCTACTGACAAGATTGGCACTTAGGTTTTGACTTTCGATTACCATAAAAGGCCCTCCATTTGAAGATAGAAGATCCATATCTTCCTGATGTGAGTTGTACAAAAAATCCCTCTTTGGTCAATTTATACAAGCAATTTTGCACAGTCATCACAAGCATTTCTTTTGATTGCAAAAGCTAATGTTCAACTGGTGTAAGGAACTCTTTTGAGGTTTGTTAAATGCGCTTGCGTCTACACACATGACTTTTTAAGCTAAATACAGTGTTAATATCAGGCTAAAAGTATCCAAAATACGTCCCATCCGTTTAATGTGAAGCTCACAATTAGTCGAAACATTTAAGTATGCTGTCTTTAAATCCAGCTGATGACTAGCGGACTGGTGTTGAAAAAGAAATTAAATTAGCGACAGCAAGTCTGAACCAATTTCTCGGACTTTTTTATCGTTTTCCTGCATACTTTGTTATAACCTCAGAAAGTAATTCCAGCTCATATGTTATGACAATGACCTAGCACTCGAGGTAACCTCAAAAACTCTACAGCTTTGGCTTCCTGCAATGAATATATTACTTCAGTATGGTTTGACTCAATCTATCTAATTCTTGCTAGGAAACTGCTTTATCACACATCTCCGGAGCTGTGAATGCAAAACAAGAATGGTGAACTCACGAGAAGGCAGATTTTTACAAGACAGAATCTTTCACAGTTTAGGTAGTTTGAAATTTGTTATTAATCTTACTCGTTAATTTAAATGGTGTTTCTACATAACACTGCCTCGGAATGTCTTTGTCCATCTTTTACCACATAACTCATACTTAACACAAAACTCGATCGTGCACACTTATTTCTGCAAGTGCCTCTTCATTCCTGTCAATCTCTACATCCTCTCTAGATGGCCATATTGCATCTTTTAACAAAACCGCATATAGCCTAACAAGTTCATTTCTCATTACCATTACTTTCGTTTTCTCCATCAGCAATTAATCATCTCATCATCTCATAGTCCCATCAACGAGCTTGAAACCTATTGACACTGTTTGCGATTAACTATTACATAATTCGTCAACAGGCCGTTTGCTGCAAGGACTACAAGTGTACATAGAGATCTATCAGACGGGTTTATAATTTTAGCCACTAGGTGATTGCGATACTGTTCCTTGTCTTCTTTCGGCAAACTAACTACTTTAGTTTTACTGAATACCATGTTTAAATTCAGAAGTATTATATTAAATTTACTTGTTATTTGACTAAGTTTACAGTTCTATGCCTTGTAGTGCTGATCTACCGGGCGACATGTATTTACCGCGTAGCATTGACAACTGCCAAAGGCCTAGTATAAACTACTTCTTTTATTGTAACTTCCATGTCTTTCTTCCTCTGAATCATTGGAAAAATTCTGGAATTTTGTTGTTCATGCATGCTCAGCATCTCCTCCACTTCCTTGGTCCCCTTTCCAAGAAGGACTCTGAGTCTGGCTGCCTAGCCTTTTTATTTATGAGGTGGACATTATGTTAGATGTGGCAAAGCTGATTGATTATTTCGACACAAAATTCTCAACCACTGCGTAGAAAAATGTTCTGGATGTCAGCCCAAACATTCACAATGTTCTTCTCTAATATTTTTTATTAATATTTTTTATTAATATTGATTACTATTTTAACATTCCTTATATATGACAAAAGTTGTATGAGCACTCTAAGAAGTAAATTTTGGACATTTTTAAGCTTTAAAGTTTCTGTAAAGCTTTACATCCTCTATTTCATTCAAAACTGGCGATTACACTGTTAACATTATCACTCATTAGATTCGTCTAATCTTTCAAATTGATATGCGAGGTTTTCCACAGTGACCTGCGTCTTTCAAAAAACATGTCGTCGTCCAATTTCAATCATAAATTATTCTCCAGAAGTTGCTATTCAAATGACAATTGGTCTAACTAAGCACTGTTAGCATAATTAGTTTCTGGTCACTTGCTATTCAAAGAGGCAACTTTCATTTTTCCCGAGTTATGCAAACTGACGATGACAGAACTACTAAAAGTAAATAGGGAATGCTATCGGAACGTTTAAAATTACTCAAATAAAAAAAGAAGTTCATTCCGTCAGGGGTGAGTGTGTGCGTGTGTGTGGAGGTAGCATCTTTGCAATCCTGCTGCTGCACTCCACGCTCTGTAGAGTGGTCGGGAAGCTCTGGTCCTCACTCACCTCCCAACTCTCACGTGTCGGTTCCACGTGCCACACCGTAGTAACCGCCTCAGCATGCGGGCTAAGCCACGTGACGGGAGTGGTGCTTCCACTGCACCACTGGACGGATGAACTGTTCACCAGTCAACGGCCAGGGTGGAAAAGGCCATGTGATGACCCAAAGGTCAATGGGACTGACTGGAGGTGGCCCGCATCTTAATCTGTGGTTCCCCACTGCCAGTATCAGCTTTGATAGGAGACAGGCGCCGCCAAGCTTAGAATGGATACGAAGGGTGCAAACAGAAATCTCAAGCCGGATCGGTCAAGGCCCGGATCAACAACGACCGTGCTACCCATCAGAATACTCCAGGATGGGAGTGATAAGTTGGCTACTGGAGTGCAACCACAACACCACTTGAAGCTTGCATCTCAACAAACAACCATCGGCACATGCAACGTTCGTACACTAAACGCCTGTGGGAAACAAGTCGAGCTTGAACACGAGCTGGAAAGGTATCGTTGGGACATCATCGGGTTGTCAGTTGTGGTGAAACCACGACTGAAAATGGGCACAAGATGAGGCACATTGGCCATGACACCCAACAAAGAGAAGGAGTGGCCTTTGTCGTAAGGAAAGAGATCTCTGGTGCTGTCATCAGCTGTACTCGTGTGACGAGCAGGCTCATCTACATCCGTGTAGCGGCTCACCCCATGAATGTGACACTGATTCAAGCATTGTGTCTTGAGTTTCGTGACAACGTTATTTTGCTATACGTAAAAACACAAACACATTCTTTAACAGTCGGCACGAAACTTTGTGAACATAAAAAAGCAAACGGCAAAGCATTTCTACTTAGATGAAAAAGTATGTAGTATAATCAGTCCACATGCGAGGACACATTAAATGAATTAAATGACGCTTCCATTAAATTAAAATTTACATTCAAATGCCTGTAGGACTTTAAGATAAATGTTGGAGCTATTGCAGCTATATATTACAGGGAGCAATAGTGAAGAGAAAATGGATGTAAACCCTAAAATGTCAGAAAGAGCTTCAATATTAGTGACATATTTACAAGGGAAGCGTCATCCTTAAACCTAATCTTTCAAACTCCGAGAAGGCGCGATATAGAACGAATTGTATGTTTAAAGGAATTGGCTCTTGCAAAATGCTCCTTTGGAATAAAACACAGCTATATTTGCTGAAAGCAAGGACAACATTTTTATCAATGCAACGAGCTCAACACAGTTATGTCTAACGTAGTAATATTTGCAAAGGAACTCTGAAGTTACCTTGGAAAATCCACCCCAATGGTTAAAAAAGTATAAACATTGGTCATACTTGACTGACAAGGATTGTAAATATGTTGGTAGAAGATTTCTGAATAGCCAAAAATGTTACATTAATGCAAATAATGAGTATAAGATCGAAAGTTGCTGACTATACTAACACTTGGACAAATGTTCAAACAATACGTTTATACATTAAATGTAGAATTGTTCAGCAAGATAAGATTGAAAAATTTACATGTAGTTTTTGTTTTTAAACTTGTAATGCACTGTTGAAAAGACGTTAGCCGAAAAGGAAAAACATACATTGCATCAAGTGCTGTCGGGTTAATAGATAAGTTTTGTAGAGTTGTTGTTCTTCTTAAAATTTGCTCATAGCTGAGTCATCCTCCCTCTAATCATCATACCTACATTGTCATTTAGGTATATATGCCACTGAATTGTATCATTTGTCCAATAATGGGACCACCTTATGTCACCTTGTTTTCCATAACACTATATACACTGCCTTCACTCTGCGCTCATCATGTTCCTTAAAACCTACAATGGTTTGGAAATATACACCTAAACAGTTACATAAACAATCTTATTGTGATACAAAACTTGAAAATCGCCTTGAAGATTTGCGAAATTGCGCAGAAAACATACCTAAAACCTTTTTTCGTCTGACACTCTTCAGAGTATAAATCGTCAGAAAGGAAAGTATATGTATATGGCAACATCTTTTATACGAAATATGTATACAAACTAGCCATCAAAAATAAGAAAGGAAAAAACAAAGAGAAAATGAAGGAACATTATTGGAAGAGTCCAAGTAAACAAACGAACTCTTTCTGTCTACAGAGTACTGGTTTTCTTGTTTTAATGTAAACAGACTCCAATACACTAAGGTGAGAGGACAATCTAGCTGTCCAAATTATCCGAAAATTTTTGTCCTTATACATTTTGGCACATTCTAAATTTTCTAGTAAATCTTAATCTATGGCAGAATAGCATGTTTTGGCAGTCATTTTCGCTTTGCAAGCGCGAGATGGCTGTTCTCTAGGAGGAATTGATGCTTGGCGTACACTGGCTGGAACCTGTTGTGTGATCCTGTCACCCAATCTTTGAGAAGTGTGACCAACATACCATCCGCTGATTTACCCTTATTTTTTAATCAGATATAAATTCTATTCCTCTAGCACTTAAAAGTTAAATTACTAAGTTATATCCTCAATTTTCTATCTGTATTGTGGTTATTGTGGTTTGAGGTACAAGATTGAGCCTAAAAGGTCTCAGTTCACAAAATTCTTTAAGGGCCAAGATTGTGACCGTTAGGTCACTGATTCTAGTATGTTCGCACAAGAGGCGCAACCTATGTTGAGAGCAGAAATATCTTATATTTATTCTCTATCCATGTCACGCCACACGCTCTTGCACAAATATGACGTGGGAGTACTGCCTTTTACATTTTTATGACTTTTAAAGTAGTTCTGGAAGTATTGATTCTTTTTGTTGTCCGTTTGTACACCATACAGTCGGGACGTATCGCATCAATGACTTGAAATCCTAATAGAGAACCCATCTTTGCAGAAGGGCCATCAGTACACAATGCAGACAGCTATTTCACACTACAGCCCCGCTGTGACAAAAAAGTGTAAAGCCTTGGTAAAACATAAGACCTTCTAGTGTAACGATCGAGAGTTTAAGAAAAAGAGATACCTCTTTCAGTATTGTTGGATAACGAACAAACAACATCAACTAAGAATAGGACCACACATATTTTGATAAATCCAAACGTTTCAGCATCTTTTATTCCTCTGTCGATCAGTTCTTTAAGAAGAGATGGTTTATCCATTTTCTTATGCTGTGCAGTATTATCCAACACCTTACTTTATTGTTAACGGTGTGTTGGCCTATCATTATTAACATTTCTTGATCATCACTTTATGTGGCTTCTTGGACATTGTGATTTCCATCGAAAATAAAAATGACACCTCCAAAGCCCTGGAACTGAGGTCGTAACTTGGATTTATTTTCTGTCTTTTCACAATAAGCCACTGAAATAAGCCGGATTTTTTGACAGTCATTGGGATCTTGTGACGGTATGTGTGCTTTCATTTTACTTGACTTCAGTAAGTTATTTTCGTGCACTTTTTGCATAGAACACTGCGATAATTTCGCAAACCCCTACTAAACGTTCACACACAGCCATCTTTATTTTTCTTGGAACTGGCCATAGTTAGCAGTACACGTATTTTAAAGTCAGAATGCGACAATAGGAGCTGGCTGCCAAATATTTCAGAGAAATAAAATTAAAATGTTAATTCTCACAGTCTCACATTCTAGTTAGGGACCTGTAAATACTATCGTCGTTCAATGTGATCAAATGAATTTTTCGACAAAATTTAATACAATAAAGAAGGTTCACAGTGCACAGATAGCGACTTCGGTCGGACCACTGCATAGTCATTTTGAAAATTAGACTTCCACTCAAGGGGGATGTGTCTCAGAAAAAAATTTTTTTTGCTGGTCATTGCATCTTCTAAAATGGAGAAAATGGTCCTTCAAGACTTCGGATGCAATCTTAACAGCACAGAGAGTAAACGGATATCTTCCACTCTACCTCTTTTTTATAATCTTGAAGGTTTCCTTAATCTATATATTACGCTGTCTTTGTTGAAATATTAATGGTACATTTGTCATCCAATTTGTAATTGAAAGCTTGTTTTTTTAAAGCTAAAAGTCCTGAAGTTATTCCCGTACTCGTATGTTTAAAAGCATGGCAGAAAAAGCACCTGAATTGGAAAAAAACCAACTTAAAGCAAACATTAAATAAATTGTTGTGTAAGATTTGCAATTTGCCAATGACCACTCATTTTATGCATAGACTGACATAGTGAATGAGCAAATTTTTAAAATTATAGGCCAAGTACCTCTATCTATGATATCAACACGGTTTTTTCCTCAACTATTCTTTGCAGCAACATCTCGTCTGTATTGGTCTTTCTGCAAAGCCTTTTTTAAGGTAAAGCCATAGAAATGATAGGCTAGAATGAGCGCTCGGTCAAAAACTCGGGCCAACTTTTAAAATTCAAGATGGTAGCAACGGCAAGGAAAAAACCGCGCGAAAATTTGAATGGTGTAAACATCCAAAGTAAGAGTGAGTTACTGCTTCACGAATATGGAAGTGCTCTGTGTACTGTTGCCTCAAGAATATAGAAGTACTCTATAGAAGTGTTCAGTCAAGACTTAGTGACTTACAAGTTATTTAAATTAAATATGCCTACATCCTGCTCAGCATTTAACTGTACCAGTCGATGGCAAAAACTTGAGAGCAATGTCGGTCCTGAAGGAACGTCCCGTCTGACATTTTACAAGTAAGTGAAAGTATAATTGAGACTACGAGGTCGCAAACTTGTTTACAACTGTCGGTACTAAATTTTATATCTTTTTATAACCTCTAAACATCCTTTTACTTTAGAAACTCAGGCTAATGAATACTGAATATCCAATACTAACAGAACAGTGAAGTTTAACTTTGTCTGATCTGTAATAGGGACGGATTGATGGAATGAACATTCTGATCATTCAGAACGTACAGTTCCGCTAAAACATTTACTAGAAAGCCCTAAGAACACCTATTACTTGCTGTACAGGGACATGAAGCCTTGATTCAAAGAGATCCTTGTTGCAGTATTTTGAAAACCTTTTTGCCTATTTTGCTGAGATATGTATAGTGATCACAGTGCTCTTCCACAAATATCCACCTTACAGAAATACGACCTTACATAAATTCACACCACTCCATGATGACGCAAACAATGAGTCTATCACCACTACGAGATCAACTTCACATAGTAGCACTTCACACATAATTTACTCACCTAAACACTAATTCCCGATTTGATGAGAGTAAACTTTAAAAACGGGGGTATTACAAACAATACGACTTGTAAAGAAAGCAGAAATGCAAATGACCTTCCCTGCTATTATATCATAATCCCAAATTGCAGAAGCCATTCAACACCCAAAGAATCAGCAACAATCGCCGACCAGGTATTTCAAAATGCTCATTCGAACAGTGCTATCCTTTTTCCCCTCCATGACTTTAAATTTGATGCTTTTGAAAACTAATTCTGTATATAGAGGTACCCATTCCTTGGCTTGCATGCATTAGCCGATTCTCTTAACATCCAGGGTCTATGTAAAGGGCATAAAAAAAGAGCGGTATTTCTAGTATTTGGGTATTTTTGTAAAAAAGACTATAGTGTCTGGAGTATTTCAGCATGCTGATTGCAGTGGTACTAGCAGTTTGTTCCCTACATGAGCTCAAATGTCAGATTTCGCAATTACAACAATACGACACCCTAGCAATCCCTGTCACTCTTTTTACAACAAAACGACACCCTCTTTCATGCCCCAAAATTCCTTCAGACAGGCCCACATATAATGGCTCGAACATTTTCGGAATACTCACTTCTCTTTCCTATGTTATACGGAGTTTAGGTATTGTGTTGTTAAATACAGTTTAA
>JANTCA010003643.1:0-10647 GCA_024741275.1 Chironex yamaguchii | reverse complement strand
TTCGATCCTTATATAAGGGCAGCCTTCGATCCTTATATAAGGGCAACCTTCGATCCTTATATAAGGGCAACCTTCGAGCCTTATGTAAAGGCAACCTTCGAGCCTTATATAAGGGCAACCTTCGAGCCTTATTTAAGGGCAAAACAGGACGTCCACAAAACAAGTACTCAGGTTACCTTGTGCAATACAGAAGTAAAGTTTCGGATTTGTACACGTTCCCTGAAAGTTGAAGCTCTAGCTTGCGTCAAGAAGATGCGATGCGGTAGTAAAACGTTGTCTTCATATTAGCTCTTTTCACCTTTCAGGATCCATTACTTGCTGAAGTTGTGCAACGACAACATCCCAAATGGATTGTTCGCTACCATGAACATGATCTGTTGTTAGAGCATATTGAAGATGAAAAGCTAAGTGAAGAGGAGCGAAAACAAGCATGGGCACAATATGAAGAAGAGAAATCTATGAATGCTAACTATTTGGGTAAGCAGAAAGTAAAATCTGTTTGGGTTACCTTTCTTTTTAATATAGAGTATGCTGATGGTACAACTACTGGCACAGAAGTACCGTAAAAGCTCTATTAAGCCCGGAGGGTGGGGGGGCTTATTTAGTTTTTGAGGTCCTAGGGGAGGGACTTATTAGAGAGAGGAGCTTATAGGTATTCGCAATTAAGGTTACAAAATTGGGGTTTTTTGGTGTTTGCCTGGCTACAAATCTATGAAAAATAGCTAGCTAGCAGCTACCAAATGCTAAAAAATGGGGTTTTTTGTCCAGGTTTGATGACGACTAAGTCAATGATTAACATCCTCATCTTCATCAGAACATTTACAGCACTGTCGCAATCTAGAAGGTTATTAGAGATGCTAGAGGCAGAACTGAACAAGAAAGCTTTGACTCTTATATACATGAAATTAGAAATTGGAAGTATTACACGAAAAAACATCATAAACTATCACTAAATTCTCGCGTTTAGTATGTTTTTTTTTGTCCAGGAAATGTGGATCTGTATCGATAGGGACACAATCTAAGCCTTATCTTCAAAGCATAGGGGGCTTAATAGAGAGGGGGGCTAAATAGAGCTTTTACGGTATAAAGGTGAGAGAAATCGAAGAGAGCCAATCTTCGAAGAATAATCAAGGTAAGAGGTATTGTAACCTGGTGTGTGTCAAAGCTACTTCTTGAGTTCACTTTTGTTTATAACGTTGTTAACAGGTGTCAGTGATCAGTAGCGCATCTGCTTGAATTCTCATGCATTTTGTCTCATTTTTACAGCTCGTATGCAGTTGGAACAAGAGAGAATGAAAGAACTTGCGAAAGCACAAGAGCAAGGGTTAACGCAGCCCCCTCATATACGCCAAACAATCCCGCCTCCACTCGCCAGTGCTATGCCAGAGGGTTCTCGGATCTCAGCTGCACAGGCTGAGGCGATCTTTCAACACATCCAAGCATCGTGTTTACCTGGACAAGTAATGCCTCGTTCTCAGATTTTCCGACAGTATACGGATACAAATGGAAGAACGATAACAAAAATGCAAATCCCGTTCGATACAGCGGTACGAATGGTCCAGGCACCTCAAGATCATAACCGTTATCCACCTAATCGACATCAGTATATGATAGATGGATTGACGACGTCCCAAAGACCGAGTTACCGATTGCCGTCCTACGGTGGGAGGGCACTGTTTGTTCCTAGAACTACTGCGGCAGGTGCCAATGTGATATACCGACCTAATGCAGCAGCAGGTCAAGTGAGGCAGATGTTAGGTTATGACCCATATCAACCTAGACCATTCGGTTATAGACCTGGTGGACAAATTTTTCGATTACCAGGTGATCTAGGGAGATAGGAGGGTAGTTCGTTTTGAAATTCAAGTATGTACCTGTTGGTCGTAGCTTGGCACTTAGCGTCCAGGATTTTTTCTCTGTTGCTAGGTTGCTAGAGTGGTGCTTCCCATCTGCAAGATCATGACATGACAAGCACAATCATCAGTGTAAAGTAGCATCCGTTAGTGGCAGTTAGAAAAGTCTTTTACAGACGTCCTTCGCAAGGAATCCTATTTTTGCTATAATTTTATTGAAACTCCGCCGGATAGCCTTGTAAATAAGTGTGAATGAACGCCTCCAATGTACCATACGAATCGGCTTCATTTTTGACGCATTAGACCTCCTGAAGGAGACTTGATTATGGTGAAAACTAGCTGCCAGTGCCTGTGCCTGTTTCAAAGCCCGGTCAAAATAATGTGCAGGGGTATGCTCCTATGTAAATTTGTTCCACTTTGCTTATATTGCAAACTCTTGTTGGTCCCGTCGGGGCCAACACATTGGATGTGTTAGTACGAACTGTGAGCCATAATCCAAAAGAATTACCTATATGATAATTTCGTTGAATCCTAATATTTCGTAGCGGAGCACGTATCTTACGTAGCCCTATAGTGTGCCATGTTTTATTGTATGGTATATTGCACTGTGTTCAATCCTAGTTACAGCCTACGAATTTTGACCCCAAGTGACCAGGGTATCTCTTACCCATTGTCCGTAAATTTGACTTTCCTTACTACTGCCCATACACATCCAGTATGTCGTTTCCTTTGTTAAACAGATCTTTCGTGATATTTGCTCTTTTGTCCAATTTTTTCTTATGAGCGATGTACCACACACATGGCGTTTCAGGGTCTTCTATACAGTTCATCGGCTACTTTGTGGGTCTGTTGTGTGTCAGAATGACAGATGGCCCTACCACGGTAAGAACCTAGGAATCTGTACTTTTGCCACCACAAGCGAGATTAAATTTTATTAAATTTGCTTAAGTCTGCCTCCAGTGTGCTACATTCCATCCATTGACGCCCCCATGTCAGAGTCCACATCTAGTGACAGGGAAGAGTGCGCCTGTTTTGCACAGATTTGTTCGTGTCTTTTTTCGCCCACCTTCCTATCAAATCCTCACCTAAATATTTCCTGAAGTGATCAATTTGGGCAGCAAAAACGTATTAACAGACTCGTAGAGCATTGATTTTTGTATCATGCTGGTAAGCTATCTATCTCTGTTGATTGACATTAATACAGTAATCTAATCTGTGATCACAAACGAAATGGTGCTCAGAAAAATTCATGGTGGCAGAGTACAAGTTTAGATGCTGCTTCTGTACCTTTTCTAAAGTCTACCGGACACCGCTGATGTCTTTTTTATGGGAGAATGCTACATCGATGTTGTCAAACCGTTTATCTGCACTATGTATCCTTTAGTTTCCTGTTTTTTGGAGGACTTTCAGACGGCAGTGCTTCAAGAGAAATTTTGCCAGAGAAATTTTGCCCTTAGGTGAATATAGACCCTGACCATCTGGCTCTAAGTCTGGTGATTTTCCAGAAGTGTCCCTACTTCTAATAGAGAAGCCTACAACATTGTGATACTCTGTATCATCTTTAAGGTGCTCCCGAGACTAGACTCGTGTCTGGTGTATTACGTAATCTACTACCAAGCGTCTCGGATATAAAGGCCTCACCCTTAAGGGGAAGCGACCGGTTAACTGAAAAAAGTACTCTGTGTCCCCCTGACAAGTAGGAAACGTCTCTTAAATTGGTAGCCTTGTTTTTGTATTTCGTTGAACTTTGATGTGAACTATATAGTTCTGTATATCTAAAACCGTTTCTTTAAATTACCCACAAATTTTGCTGAATGAAACTAGTCTACATACATCAAACCTGTAAGTACAATACAAGATTCCGATGTTGTGCTGTAGTAGTTTTGTATATCAATAGATAACAGATATTTCTAGCTTTAACCATTTACTGATGGCGAGTGACGTTTATAGCTTTTGTTCTAGTTCAGATAGTTGCAAGGAAGGATGGATTGCGCTACATTTTCTTTCTAAACTGTGGATTGCATATTCAGTAATTATGCACATAAATTAATATATATTAACACTGTTGTATTGAAAACTTGCTTCTCACTTGTAGACTTCGTACTCCAGGTGATGAAAATTGTGTTGCAACATTATTGATTTGCATAATATTTTATCAGATCTTGGTGAGGATACTGAACAGCCCTGTCAGTTCATTGCACAATTAAAAGGACTGGAAAATGGCTATGGCGCATTGTATTTAAGTTGCATGTCATCACCGTTTATTCTGTGATGCCATGACCACAATGACGTAGCCAGTGATGTAACAATCTTGATTGTTATATTTCTGGGCGTCCAACAAGGTATATGTCTCCATTGGTAATGTATGTCAGCTGAAGGCAACTTGAAGACTTTTCAACAAGCAAGCAACAATTCGCACGTAGATACGGCTAGAACATTAAGTACACCTAACCCTTGGAGTCCCATATCCGTTCTGTGTTTTTGTTATAATAGTCTTCTATTTTATCAATCATTCAATCCATGAAGCTCTCCCATTTTTGGCAATATGGACATTCTCGTAGCCAGGTACTTGCGTCTGGCAAAAATGGCATTCTCTGTCTGCTCTTATTACCAAGATTGTACTTAGTAGCAACACGTTTTCGTATCAACGTCTCCACATAGTGTAAGTTAAAAGCTCCGTTGTCTACCTCGGACCAGTCGAATAAATCTAACTCCTGAGCGTGTTGCCTACTTTGTCAATCTCAACGATTCTCACGCAGTTTATCTGTATTCCAGACGGGGCTTAGGAGAGATGGTGTCAACATACACAGTCGAGCCAATTATCATTTGTTACAGTATCATACCACTGAATAGATAAGCTTGAAAAAAACAAGACTGACTATGGAACAGCAGTTGGTTGTGGTCTGTACTTAAGAGTTGTTTGTTTTTGTGTACCTTACTTGGCTTCAGTCACAGTACCATGTTTTATCGGAAGTGTATCGGAAATGTAGGAAGAGTCGCACGTACTCGTGAGTTAGTATACGCATCAGCAAAGTACATGTCGCGTTTTGCTTACAGGGGCGTAAAACTGACGCTTTTTTGTGGATTCATGGAATCCTTCGGCTGTAGCAAGGCAGGTATTGCCAAGCTGAAATAACATTCCTATTCAATGTCAACAGCTCTGTACTATTGTGTTATCAATATTGCACACTTTTGTCCCTTCTCATATCTAATCATATTTAATTTGTATGTAGTTTAGGTTACTCGTAGCTTTATTAAGATTTTTTTGTTTCAGATGCATTGTGTGTTCGTTATACTAAATATTGAAGTTGTATCTCGTAGTATTGACATGGTATACTATGTGAAAGTTTTTTATAGTTTAGTTGAAAATGTATATTGTGGAAGAGATACGTCGTCAAAACGGCGAAATTAATGCATAATGTGAAGTAGATGCCATCTTTAATCCATATAGCTAGTACATTAGTTTTTTGGTCACTTGTAAAGTTGTTTGTGAAAGTTACCTTTTCAATAGCAAATACTTGGAGGACCTTGTGGTCCAGTTGAGATTTTGCTGACTTATAATCGTTCACCATATGTACTGTTAAATACTACTACTAATAAAAATAATAATAGTTTTCCATGCTGACCTATGCGTTAACATGAACGACTTTTGTTGCAGCTGAATAGAAAGTTGATTTGGAGAGTCATTATCATCATAGATTTTTGGCGTTAACTAAACTTTCTCTTAGACTAGTAAGAAGAACCTTGTTATAGCTGTCCTATGTGTTGGAAGATCCTGATAACTTGTACCAACAATCATAAACCTCAACCCCGTGTACAATCCCAGGCTGACCTGTCCATAAACCGCGTCATTTTGCTTACCCTAGTGTGAGGGCATTATTAATTATCATGGTTCATTTGGATATTTTGTATGGCATGCTGACGATATACCGTACTTTAACTTCAAATGTTTCAATGCGAGGCTTCAAAGCACTGTCTCTTTCTCGGTCAGTCTTAAACGATAGAAACATTGATCTCCAGTCTCCTCCGTGTTTCTCTCAATATGAAAATATTGTGCTATTATTGTGGCCAGATTTAATTTGCTCGTCAGTTGTAGATTATGGGCGGTATTTATTATGCGTACGTACGTTCTGTCAATCATTGAAAAAGAAGTGAGGGAAAGTATATGGTTTGGTTGGTCTATGTCGATATGTCACCCTGAAACTACTCTGTTGGTTGCGAGTTGTTGTCAGTGAGCTGTAAGGCAAACCGATATACTGCGAGACAGAATATTTAAGCTAAGCTGTATTTACTTGGTATATTATGGTATTTTCTTGCATCAAGACGAGAGCTCTGGTATCTAATGTAGATTAGACTGGTTAATTAAAGCAAGATTTACGCTTCAGTATATCCACTTCTTGAACAGAAGTAGTTTTGGTTCTGTTGGGGTCATGTGTAACTTGTTTTGTAATAGGTTTCACATTAAGTCACCTATTTGTGACTTAGGATTCAGTCTTATTTTGAGAACAAACATGATTACTTTGCAAACTGTTGTTTAGATTATTCAGAGTAATAATTACGTTGACCTCAGTACCTTGTAAATTGCTGTTCATATCTACTCTAGGTTGTATAATACGGTTAAAATCATACAAAGGTGTCAGGTCTATTTCTTGTAGTCTCAGTAGATTTTTGTGGATTTTTATTCTCGCGTTTTTAATCAGATAGAAATTTACTATAAGAGCCGTCATGGTATAGTGGATATGACGACGATCTTGCAAGCCAGAGGTTGCGAGTTCGAATCCGAGTCACCACAAACAAAATATCATTAATGAGAGTAGGTAACGGGGGCCCACTCCTATAAAGAGCTACTTCCTAGTAACTTCTCATTCTGGTTCTTCTCAACTCGGGAGAACTCTCACCCAGAACAATCTTCTATATTTCGATGTATTCTTAAAAACCACTTTACACTCAGAGCACTAACTCACTCCCGAAAAAGTGTTGTCAAGGAACTTGCTAAAACTAGACTTTTCTTTTACAACAGAACACAAAAGAAAAGAATAATTAGCTTAACTGAATTATAAATCTTAACACATCAGCACAGCAACCATTCTGAATATTCTGAATAAGCTAACACATGAGCTAAACTTAGATCTTAAAAAATGTAGAACAATGATCACTTGAAAGGATCTTTATGTTGCTAAGCGCAGTATTCCCAACATTCACTAGCTTGGGAGTAAGCTACGCTTGGTAATGACTTTGCTACAAAAAATCACTCCATCCCTAAGCTTAACTCACACAATGTTGCTTGCCGTTTATCAAAGCCGTGTGTCCTGGGTATGACGTTAAACTACATCCGGGGGTTAGAGTCCTGGTCTGGTTGGACCTGGCTGTCAAGGATTATGGACCTACCTCCTAATTACCATTTTATGACAGTGTGCACTGCCTCTGAACAGTTGCGCCTGTCTGGAGTACTAACTATGGATTAAACGGTCTGTTCTTTGGGAATTAAATACCTAGTTGGGGACTGGTATAACACAACCAAATCTGTCTGGAGATTGTGTCTGTAAGAGAACTCGGGTGAACTGTCTGGCGTCCAACATAACCTGACTATGGAAAAGGAAAACAAGACATTTGTACACTGAACCATAGTTTAATGATGAATTACCTCTTTAAATCACAAGAAAATACTTTTATATTATTGAAAACATGAAATCCCAAATAAAAGCCCTGGGCTTATCTAGGTCTATAAACATTTTTGACGGCCTTATATACTGGGAGACAAATTCTGAGGGACTTTTGGGTCAACAGGTGACTTGTGTATGCCAACAACATCATTACTCGGTGTCCAATTAGAGCTACTAATGGCATTTAATACACATAACTTCACGAAAGAACATAAGTAACAATAGAGGCTTTATATGCTCTTTCCGTGTTCATTCACTATCACTGCCTTCTGCACTACCAATTTCCTGTTCAACATCACTTTCATCTTCTGCATCAGTGTCTTTGTTGCTTTCCTCTTCTGCATTGGCTTTAACGTAACCATCACTGACGTCATTTTCATCATCGTCCAATGTTTACCTTTGAATCCTAGCCATCCAACAAATGGTGGGAGCTCATACTAGGAAGTTTATTTTGGTTAGCATACAAGGCAGCTCATATTCCGGGAGGGGGCTTATATTGGAGATTTTACAATTTACATGATAAGAACTACGTCTTCACTGTGCTTTGATTCTTTCACGTTACCTGTGTTACGCCTGTTGCCACAGTCGTATTATTTTTGGAAGCCCAGTTTGAGCGACCTGTCACAGTTCAGTGACCTTCAAAGTAGGCAATTTCTAGTTTGTGCTGCAGAAGGCATGCACATTTGGTAAAGCTGTAGTCGTTAATGCAGTGCGGTCTAATGCCCCTCAGACAGTAAGTTTCACATTTATTGGCTTCACCAAGGGTACAGACAGGAAAACAGAAAGTATAAGCTGCAGAAAGTACAATAAGTTGTTATTTTTGTCCATTATATTGCATCTTGGGATCCCATTTATTGCAGTAAGAGGTCCTATCATTTTTTGTGTGCTACCCCATCGCCACAGTCATTCTCGGTATCCGGCGTTTAGCGGGCCTTTTTGTGAGGGTTAGTTAAGTACTATTCTTTGGCCTTTCTGCGGTTAGAAGAGTTATTTTTATATATTGTTCACTATCGTCATAACCTGCTTGATGCCGCCGATATTAAGCACTGTTCACTGGGCGTCAAAAGAGAGTTTCGGAAAATGTTCACTGGAATCATTCTCTGCTTGCGTCGTCTTCCTCCAAAAGAAGTCAGTTTTGTCTTCTCTACACGTATTTTCATTTGTTGTAGCTCGTGGACTCTAAAGGGACCCCAAACAACTTTAAATACAACCAGAGTTGTACAACAGATGTAACACTACAAAAAATTAATCCACGAATATTTGACAGGGCTATTGCATGTGACAAAATGGATTGCGGGGACGAAACTAGAAAACCACTCATATTCTTTAGTCCCTAAGGGCATCATAATACTTTACAATATAGACTTGAACAGTAACGCATGGAAGCAATTCTTTGACAGGGCTGTTGCATGACCATGGCAGTCCTTAAATAATGTGCGATTACTCTTGTTTTGGTAACAGTACAGTTAGACTTACATTCTTGTTCTTTTGCCGAAGGTGGCGTCCTACTTTCCGTATTACCCCTTTCTCATACTACCTACCTGGGATGCGTTGTTCATGTGTGATGAACACCATGTATTTAATATACTCCTGGTCTCCTCTATGGCATATTTTGGTTCCCAGTACGTCAAAGCAGCATAATTGTTCAGGATTCTTGTCAATATGAACATGTCGGATAAAGACTACTGCCCTATTCCACAAGATGCAAGAAAACACAGAATTTTGTGGTGTCTGCTATTGGATCTCAGGCTATTCGATTCTTTGTGTGACGTCAAGCTTTATCTTTGAACACTCGGTAGCTTCAAGTCCCAAATAGATTGGTAACACTGACTTTGTGCTTTCATCTTCCATGTGTATGTCTTGCAATTGGCGAAAGCACTGCAACATTCCCCTCAGATTTCAGGTCACATATATTCAAGAAAATGACCCTGTCTACCAATCTCATTTTCAATGGCATTTTAAAGATTCCACTCGCATTACTGATGTCCGTTCAGCATTTATTGACCCTTATTGGCGTTGAATGTATCAACCTTCCGATATTACGCGATTCTAGTCTCCCTGGCTTAATGCCTATCTATCTGATAAACAGAGAGATGCCTAGCAACAACCAGCACCTCTGTTCAGCAAGATAAGTAAGATTTTACACTGTTAATCTGCGCTCGAGGTAAATGGAAGGATAGGGAGATTAGAAAGCAATACAAAGTTGCAATACAAAGATTCATCTGTTGCATCAACATAATTTATTTTAAAACTAAAAATATATCATCATGCACTTATTGTTTATATTTAGACTTACTTGAAAGGGTAGCGCTAAAAGTTTCTTAAATCTTTTGCCATTATGGGGCTCAAAGTTTTTTATCAGTTTCTTAAATTAATGTGAAGATTTTGATACTATCAAACGTACAAAAAATCCTAACAGAAATTTATACAACCTGGTTTGCCTTGATACACCTTCGTTTGACTTGTTTCATTTCGACATTTTCCTCCGACCTATTCTTGGCTGCTCAGCTCAACTGAAGGGGTGATTATATGAAGCGAGCTGGCCCAACTTACCGAGCTGGCTTTGCTTTTAAGGCGAGATTAATTTGTAATTATATGAGAGACTGGATGGCCCTAATGAAACTCTGATTAATCAGCATAATCTAAAACGCATGCGCCTTTCTAATTCCTAGTCCGTTTCACTGAGCCAGTCCGCTTTCAAATCAATTACGCGATACCTTAATACACAAAATTAATGTTGAACATTAATTGACGTTTTTGCAATCATAAAACAATCAAATCCGCGTTAATTAGATGATGACGTTAATTTTTGAAACGTTAATTTCAACGTAATGCTAATTTTTGAAAGGTTGATTTGTGCCAAAAATTTTTTAAAAATGTGGGCCCCTGTAAAATTTTCCTTGCCGCTAATCTGTTGAAATCTCAAAAGGAAATTTTGGTTATTTTGAGATTTCAACATATTGCGAGTGAAAATGAGAGTGAAGAAGATATTGTTGCTCGTAAGCGTGTTCGGCTGATAATCTCATCTGATGAAGATGAATAAGGTTAAAGAAATACGCCTTGAAAATTTGCGACATTGCGCTAAAATCATACTTAAAAGCTTTTTTCGTCTGACACTCCTCAGAGTATGA
>JANTCA010003642.1:0-10648 GCA_024741275.1 Chironex yamaguchii | reverse complement strand
CACGTACCTTGGAGCAGAGATATGCTCAGATTGTAAATGTGAGCAAGATATCCGGAAACGTCTGGCCATGGCTAGAATAGCTTTGACCAAGCACACCACCATTTGGAAAGATCATGACATCTCACAATCAACCAAGCTCAGGTTACTTAAGACGATCATTTTCCCTATTGCCTTCTATGGCTGTGAGGCATGGACAGTCAAACAAAGAGACCTGATGCGACTTGAAGCTTTCGAGATGTGGTGCTATAGGCGGCTGCTGCGTGTACCGTATACTGCTTACAGGACGAATGACTCCATCTTGGAACAGTTGAATGTCAGCAGGAGCTTTGTTACAACAGCGAAGAGAGCGAAGCTGAAATACTATGGGCATGTGACAAGGCAGACCAACAGCCTTGAAAAGCTGGTCATCGAGGTTTGATTGGAGGGAAAGAGACCGAGAGGCAGACCACCGATGAACTAGATAGACAATGTCAAAACCTGGACTCGGATGCGCTCGGCACAGCTACAGATAGCGACACTGGATAGGAGTCACTGGCGACATGTTGTCCTCGATGCTCTTTGAGTAGGAGACGGATGATGATGATGATCTCATTGGAACTGTTCTACCGATCTCGCTTTGAAATAACCTCACTTTCACGTAAATAGTTTCTTGTTACTATCAACATTGGTTATTACGAAGGGCAAGGAGACTGTAAGAGGACAAGAAGAAATGACTATAAAACTTATTTAGCCGTTACAAATGCAGGCGAAGAATATTTTTATCAAGATCAAAAAGGTCTTGAAAGAGATGTCACGTTGATATCCTTGCTGTTGCCGTTAACACGTTGCTAGGGACGTGCACACGATGTATAAAGAAGAGAGCTGAGACTCTTTAGCTAACGAAGCCAAGGTCTGGCAGGTAACTGCTTACAATGCATGTACACTTAAATACTACTTCTACTTTTCACGTTGGATTATACCAGAACCTAAATTCCTAAAAGTCTGCGACGTCCTGGATTAATTATTTTTGTTATATCATGTTCTGCATTTTTGCATATTTTGCTTCATGTTGCCAACAGTTGGCACACTGCAGTTTGTTTACTCTTGTGTAATACCTGTTTTTCATCGATGTTTGTCTAGAAATCAACCACAACAATGTAGCCTGACTGCAATGACCTAGCGTTTCTTTCTATAGGATAGATGTTTATAGTGATGTTGAGGTTTAAAGTAGTTTTCTTAAGCCCCTCGGTCCCCGTTAAAGTTGCAGTACAAGTCAACCCAATTCAATAACCAAAATCTTCTTTAACTGAAATCTGGAGTGAACAGTGGAATTATCTATTTGACAGACTATTACAATTTACATCCTAAGTTTAAAAAAAGTAAGTAATAATAACTGACATTGGCCAGAGAGGTAGTCATGTTACGTGTATGACCGAAGGCCAGGGAAGGAATGATTTACTTTTAGTTTTGTTTTTTATAATATGCAGTTTAGATTTATGAATTAAAGGTTAACAAATCAAAGTCCAGGAATCAGAGTTACCGATCATTTTGTTTTTTAATTTCAGGGATAACCTTAGCTTAGCATATCTCTTAAACCTTCCGTTTATATTCGATGGAACATTCTACTATCCTAATCATAAAATCTGTTGCGAAATTTGTTTTGGAAAATTTATTAAAATATTACAAATGTCTTTTTAAGGGGCAAAATTATTGTTTTAATAGGATTGCTATCAAGTATTAGGCTTATTCCCAATCAAGTTTAATTATGATAGGTATCTCTTCAGTGCAAATTTCATGACCCTGTTCAGTTTACTGAATTAATAATTTACTTGAAAGGTGAAATAAAGCATTCCTACCACCAGAAATTTAAATGAAAAGTGAATGGCTCAATTCATAATGCTGGACATTGCTCTGTACCAGGGCAATCTATGTAACAGGCCTGAAGGTGATTATGAAAATTCAACAAAAATTATTTATTTGTTGCAAAAGAATGATGAATTCTAATTTACTTCTCTCTGTCATGAAAACTACCCATTTGAAGATGTATAAGAGGTTAAATAAATACAAGTATAAATGCAGATTTACAGAAATATGTACAGACAGGTAGACACAAATTAATAATAGATTTAGAACTCCTGATAACTTAAAGTGATGACATAAATGTGCTGGAATCTTGATTATTCTAAGATAAAGATCATGTTGAAATTTTGGGAATTTTTGTTTCGGATCAAGTGACAACATAGAGCTATTAGAGTTGTAAAATACTCAGTTGAGCATACAATGACTTCTGGTGGGTACCTTTTCATCACCAGCAAGTGCCAGTGAGTTCATAGCATTTGCCTTCTGCACAAACACATATTTTTCTGGGCCTATGAAAGGGACCAGATAAATGTTATAACTTCTTTTGATTGGGAGTAAGTAGTAATGCTACAAATTTGATTTGTTGAAAGAGTAGAAATAGTTCATTTTCTTCCATTATGAAAACTTTCAAAACTCAAGTCCTTGTAAACTTTAAACAAGAAACATGGGAACATTCATCTGAGAGTACACTTCTTGTTGAGCAGCATGTCTTTGTGGTTGTTCTTGCTGGTCTTGTTGCAGTTGGAATTGGATTCAGTCTCACAGAAGTAAAAAATGAAGATAGATGACAAGATATTTTTGTCAAAATACTATCATTGTCTCATAACCAAGAAAATTCCATTCACATTAAACAGTATGCTTTAAATCTGGTATATTGTCAAGTGGAATTACTATCAGTCACCTTTCTGAATAGGCAATCAAAATACTTGCTCCTTATTATTACTATCATGAATTTCATTGCAAATTATGCAACAACATTTACTTTTAGTATGTACTTTTGAGATTTAAGTGCAAATTTATCAGTTTATTAGATATTATTCACAAATATTGCTTTAGAAAAAACATAGGGTAGCCCCATCATGATGATTGGTAATAAAATCTAGCTAATAGCATCACAAATTCAATATTGGATATGACCACTTAGATAAAAGTAATTAGTTGTTGCACCTACCCAGATCTGATAACAATATTAAGTGTAGGTAAACCTGTTATGGTACAGAATAATCTCTGGAATGAGATAACCCCCAAGAAAAAGTAGCAAATTGACCTTTTTGTACCTAATTTAGCAATAGATATGTTGTTAGTTCAGAATAAAAAGTCTTAAGATAAAGTCACACAAAGGTAAAAGAAAGAGTGACCCATGGGTGAGTCAGACTCATTCAGTAATAATGAAGGCAGTCTGGAGGGGTCAATTAACTGAAGTTTAGTGATGAAAGAGTTATACCTTGATAGCCACAAGTTATTCTATTTAACGACATATTCAAGGTTGTACTTGACAAGCAATGTTTCCTGCACAAGAACTGGAAAAGAGTTTGAGATAGTGAATGTTTGAGATAACGGGCATTCAAGATAGCTGATGACTTTCTATACAAACCTGTATACCAAAACGAGGTGAATTGGAAAATCATTGAAGGTAGCAAATTTTAGAGGTAGAAGGCAGTCAAAATAGGTAATGATTGTGATATAAGTCTGTATACATCAAATATGCATCAAATGTGCCACTTGTAAGAGTATTTGTTTGTGTTTGAGATAACAGACAATAGTTTGTTGGTTTAGTTTAATTTGTTATTCGTATTTTAAGTTGAATGTATATTTTGTGTTTTAGATGGCTCATAAATCTCAAAAAAGGGCATCTCATGTACAAGGTGGAAGAGTAGATAGAGTTGTGAAATCAAAGAGGTCAGCTTATAATTTAAAGATGAAGCAAGATGTATTTATGGCCGCAAGTGTTGGAAATACACAGTGGCTACAACAAAGTCTGTTTCTTTCTGGCTGCAACTTAAATGAAGTAAATGAAGAGGTAATTATTATTTCCTCTTTTTCCATCCAATATTATTGGAGGTGCTGCCTACATTAATTTTAACACATTTGTGGTTTATTTTAAGATATTTATGATGTGTTTAAAGTTCCCTTTTTAAAAAAAGGATAATTACCTGCAAATGTGTACGATGAAATTACTATCAGTAGCAACAATGACAACAAAAGCAAAGATAGGCAGTAGTGATCCTTGTCATTAGTTTTATTAAAATCGTTATTATAATTAGATGCTGCATTATATTCATTAGTCATAACATTGTAAAAAGTTTTGTCATATCAAATGATTTAACTGTGTCCAGTCCTTCAGCAAATGCTTCTTGAGGCATTTAGTGATATGCCTCATTGTTAAGATATACGGTCTCATGCACTCACTTCAACATGCAGGTTAGAAAAATTAGTTGGAGTTTTTATCACTTTCCTCACTCTTCCTTAGTCACTAGATCACACATCTGCATGAAAAAGTTTGAATAATGGGCCTCATTAAATAAGCCACTATTATCAGAAGCACATTATCAGTCCTTCAGATTTTTAAGGCCCTGTTATCTTTGAAAAGTCCATTAAAATGATGGTATCCTAACATTTATTGCACACTCTTAGACTGCAAACATTGATAGTAACAATTAAAATTGTCTGTTTTATAGAATCACTAAAAATTCCCTTGACTGAGCTATGTTTACAGGGCATTGTTTTTGTCATACAGCATATTTCATCATTCAATATCATGCTGAAAAAATCTTACTACTCAAGGTGATCACATTGAATTTTGATATAGGGTAACCATGAAACTACTATGGTTGTAGATGGTTACAATGTTTATCTGTCATTGTGTAGTTCAGGGTTAACTATCGATGGTGAAACATATCTCTATTGCCTAAAATACAATCATCTATAAGCTCATCAACTAAACGAACTTTGTTAATCTCTTTATCGTTTTCAGGGTTTGAACCCACTACATATTGCTGCCATTGAATGTCAACTTGGTATTTTGAAACTGTTGGTAAGCGAAAACAAATGTCAAGTGAACCAGGCAAGCTCAAATGGATGGACAGCACTCCATCTTGCTATCAACAATACAATGGTCAAAAAGTCTGTTGCCTGTGTAAAATTTCTTCTTAGTGCTGGAGCTGATGCTTCATTGTAAGTATAAAGTAAATCATCACAGTAATGCTGTCCCAAGTTGAAAGATGCAATATTTCTTCAAATTGTTTATCAGTTGAAAAGCAAGGTTCAGCAGGCAATCAAGCAATTGAAACTTGGATAGGCATCTGGCTATCATGACAATCAAGCTAAGTTATTGAAACTGGGTTATGATGAAACCATTACCCTGTTACACAGTCTGTCCTGCAAGATCTGGGAAATTGGTGAATGGCCACATGACTGGTATGAGGTCCTGGTCATACCTTTGCCAAAAGGAAACCTCCGGCCATGTTCAAATTATGTTACAATTTCATTCATCTGTCTTGCAAGCAAAGTAATGACAAAGAACCTTGTTGGTCAGTTTTCAAGGAGACTGAGTGAGACCTTGAGCACCACTCAGGCTGGCTATGTTTTGAATCATGGCATCAGAGACAACATCTTCAATCTTCACCAACTGACTGAGAAGAGTAGAGAGCATGAATAAGATCTCTGTTTGTGCTTTGTGGATTACACAAAGGCCTTAATGCACATTACCAGAGCTTGTGGAACACCATAGCACAAAAGTACTCACCATTCCATGTCAAAATTCTATCAACATCAGGAATCAGCCATACAACTTTCTTGTGAAACATCACTATGGTATTGGAAGAGGAGTGTGGCAAGGTGCCATTGAACTTCCTTCTCTCCTCGACATCTATACAGATAACGTCATGAATAAGTGAAAGAAGCTGACAAAACTGATGACTATGACCCTGGTCAAGTCTTAGGCAGCCCAATATTGAATCTCAGATTTGCTGACAATGCTGTACTATTATCAACAACAGAGGCTGTTTTGGCTTCTCTTGTGGATGAAGTCAACATATTTAGCAGCTAATACGGACTGAAAGTGAACACAAAGAAGACCAAGGTGATGGCTGTGATAGCAGGAGCTACCGACATCAAAATTGCTACTAACTATCAAAAGTTCTGTGCTGCTATTGAGGCTGCTATGGTCTGATAGGACTTTGCATTTGACTGACTGACATTAGAATCATTATTATGCATCCATGACATTGGTCTAGTGTATTTTCGGAGATAATTGTGAATTTTTTTTGAGTTCTTGCTCTTTTTCTGAAATCCTTGGACCATTTTTGTTACATACACTTAAACTCATTGTCAATGCTTTATGTGCAGATTTTATCTCTTGCTAAACAGATATCTTTGTACCATTTTCATTCACCATTTCGTATTGGGAAGTATTCGTTGTATCTGCATCTGTGGATTTTTTCTCTTGGGTGACACATCCTTCTTGTTTTGTTTTATAGGCCATTTTAATGAACCTCGTTCATTTTCTTGTATTCTGCTATACTTTATTTGATTTTGCTATCCTACTCCTTGTTACACTGGGGGTTTTTTCATAGCCTTCATTCCTTATAACTCCATTAGAACAAAAAAAAATCCAGTTTTTTTTCCTTGTATTTTTTGCAGCACAACATCAAGTGGAGTAACACCAATGCACCAGGCAGCAGCAGCAGGAAATATAGAATGTATTCAAATGCTACTTAATGCAAATGGCAAACTGAATGCTGTTGACTCTCGAGGACACACTCCACTATCACTTGCGATTTTATGGGGACATGGAAAGTGTTGTCGTTTGCTTAAGCACCATCAGTGGATTTTTGAGAAAGATATCGAGGCTAAAACATTAAAATTAAGAGAAGTGGAGATGAAAGAGCGGCAAAGGTTATTAGAAGAAAGAAAGAAAATAGATTATGAAGAACGAAGTCTGCGGGCTCAAGCAGCTTACAGAGCATGGCTATCCAAGAATAATTTTGCATTTTTACCGCATTTATTTGGACCAGTATCGAAAGAGGAGAGGAAGTCAAGAGAAGAGGTAATGCGCCCACATTCAGAACTATCAGCGCACACACAAGCACTAGGATCACGCCAGATAGGCGCTGTGAGCTCAGACTTGGTCAGATCGAGTATGGCATTTCGTAGTGGTGCCATTTCCAGAGCAACTGGTAAAGGTATTGAAGATAGTGATGATAAGGTGCATCTTATTCCGTTATCTTCATTGGGAATTGCTGCTTCAAAGAGACCTGCAACAACTGGGATTCAATTTGAAACTGCTCGAAGACAACTGCAACAAGGTAGACCTAAAATTATTCAGAAAAGAGGCGTTCTTCAATTCCCAGTTATCTGAAATGATACTGCCATACGTTTTCAACACTTGTATGGTTACGTTGATGATACTGGGGACTAACTTGATAGCTGAAATTGAAGGATAGCCCATGGAAAAGGGGGTATTATATTCGAGTTGGGAGATAGTCATGGGGTTTTCCATCTACACTTTTTAATGTACTGTCTGTGGATATTTAGGTAATTTATGATAAAAGTATCAGTAACGTGCCGCTTCTCCATTTTCGAACGTGTAACCAATTTTGAACCTGTGCTGAAACACAAGGAAGAGGGAATGGTCTATTAGCACCGTTTCCGGTACAAAAGGTCAAGCCTTCAGTGAAATGCCTTTTTCATCTCAGGCAATGAAGGAAGCTAAAGCATGCATTAGCATCTCTTTCGGCTGCCTATAAACTAAATTCATTATTGGTCTTTATTTATCGATATTAGTGATGTTAAAGTAATCTTTGTTATTATAAACCTAATAGCTTGTTACGTCTTATAATGCTGGTCATTATGTAGGCGCAATTACTTACTACTTTCCTGTAGAGGTCTTGTACTCTACATCAAAACAAAGTCATGTGATATATTTGGCAGTGCCTTGATGGTAAAAATAAACAGCTTTTATCTCGTTGTATATAAAACAGAAAGTTGTGTCAGTCAATATCGTTAAGCTTTAGTTAAATTTCGGATTACAATTTCTATAAATCACAGTCCCTTCATAGCGAGAAATCTCGAACCTTTTAGACACAGGTAAAGCCACAACTTAAGTTCTTCACAGGAGATTCTTGTACCGCGAAAACAAGGCAAAGTTATACAAAACCTTGCTTCTGATGTTATTTTTCAAAGCGTTGGTATGGTGTTGAAATTTTTTGATTTCCCACTTGCTGTCTTTTGTTTCAGACTTCCTAGTTTCTCTATAAGAGCTACAGCGAGTATCAACTACTTCCTGATAAGTGACAGAATGACAAGTTGTATTACTTTGGTTTGTTTTCGTGAAATGACCAAACATACTAAATCAAAGACTTGTGTTGCCAGGCTTCAACAAAGATCTGTTAGGACAGGTTCAAGAATGGGTAAAAACCTTGATGTTTTTTCACAAAGGGCACTTTTGCCTTCCCTGGTCCCCCCAATGAAAGGCAGAAAGGGCGTTTGCCCCCTCTACCCCCTCTACGGTGTCCTTGAGTATGAAGGAAAGTAAGTGTAAATATCAAAGGATTTGGGTGAGAGATAGCCATAGCCGATAGATTTTCAGTCTATAAATTGGTAAGCTGCTAAATGTGTGGTGGAAGAAGTGTTTCAAGTCCGTTAAAATACCTTTAATAAAGTTTAACTAAGAGAATTGTGACATAGGAGCATTCCTAAATGTTTTGAGAGTGAAATGATAATTCATTTTGAAATACATTTCATAATGAGGGAAACGTGTTTTGCACATAATCCGTTCCTACTGTCTGTATCACGTGGTAAGAATTTATTGAATTATGATTGCGACATAAAGTTTCATTACCTAAGCGGTAATTGTCTGAATATTGTACTGTGCAGATATTTGTCTGTTGTGTAGAAAAGTGTTGGACTTTGAAGAATTTTCAATGACAGTGGGTACTCAAAGTTATACTTTGGAACATTAAACACCAAGCCAACCTCTCGGGAAATTTACTTTCAGGATCCTTTTGTGATTTCACTATTTCTGTAAGTGACTCACACTTTGCATGCATTATGTTTTGATTTATGCTTCTTACAAATTGGTGCATTTTATACGTAAACGTACAATAGTGTACATGTAATGTACCACATCTTTTTTAAATAGTATTAAATCCCATATTTTGTTGTTGCTACTACGAAATAATTATGTCTGAAGAAGATGTGTGTATATCTGTGTATGTTTATGTAGTAGGCGTGTCACGTGTAAATATAAACGTGTGTACTTATTTCAAATATTGACTTGTGTTAATGTATAAATTAAGTTTCTTACATACAAATTATTCAGAACGTCGGACATGTGTTAGTTTTTTGATAAAATCTTTTTTGTATGATAAAGTTTTGATATCCTTATCTACGCGTCTGTCCAAAGATGGAATAGGAGTATAAACGTAAAGTACTTCTTTGTTTTTGTTTCTATCGTGCTTTGGTTTCTTTAATCTTCTTTTCATATATTGTCTGGTTCTAGCAAATGCTTCCGCTGTATCGTAATATTTTATATTCTACAATGTATTTTCGTTTAATCAAAGATACATAGTTTTTTATTCAGTCAGTTAGAAACTGTTTGTCTAAACGTAGTTTGAATGCCTTCAGTGCTTCTTGCGCACGTTTTTGTTACGAGATCGTAATCAAAAAGGGATTTCCACAAAGCTGAAAGTATGTGACCTTGGATGCCAAGACCTTGAATCAGAAGTTCAAATCTACTTCCTGGTAGCGTTCATTTGGGATCGCAGTTTATCGGGATCGGGATCAAGAATAGTACTGTGCATGTAAGGGATACTCTACAGGATGATTTTCCTTGTAAAGCAAATATTTCCGTCTGACTCGTAGTAAATGACATACATAATGGTCCGGCAAGGTTAAGCAGTATGCGATTTCCCACCAACGCACATTCAAGCTGCCTTGCAAGTAGTGAAATAATCGCTTTGGCTGTTTTGGAATCCCGGCATCTGTTAATCAGGATCGGGACAGAGCAATCCGGACTGGAATCGGGATAGGGATCCAGAATGAACGCTACTTCCAGGCATGATAAACAACGAGTGAGAGCTTCCAACTCTCCGTAGTTTGATTTGAATGAAATCACGGCGGTGTGTGGAGGGTGCTCACATAAGAAGTGCAACGGGGCCTGCGTTGCATTGATAAGCGATATGGTATTACGTTATCCTCTGCAATAAGTGCAGAAACCTCCTTGCATGCAAAGATACGAAGGCTGTGCGAGTATTACAAATAGTTGCTTTCATACTATGTTAAGCTTATACATGTTATTCATACTATATTACGATTATCCATTATTTCGTTACAAATTATTTTGTAAGGAAAGAGAACTTCAACGCTAAAGTACAACACGGCGGACTAGAATGGTAGAATATTGTAAAAACAAGCATGCATTGAAGGCAAGCCCACATTTATTGATGTTTGTGGAAGTACAATGTCAACATTTTCTGTGGTGTTATTTTGGATTCCTTATCGTTCCATTAAGTCAATGGTATGAATAATTCCTATTGCTATTTGTTTTATTGAGAAATATCTTGCTTTGTCAAATTTGTTTGTTTTCGTTTTGTATTTTCTTAGTAAGGTATTCTCGCCATTCGTGCGAACGGTGATGTTGGCTTACGCTGCCGTTATAAGTAAAATTGGTAATGATAACATAAATCTTTCAGCCTTCATTGATTTGAATCAATGAATCTTGTCTTATAGTATATCTTTGTAATTCATTTATAACTCCTCCTTATGTCATGGTTATCTGCAGTTAAACTATACCATTAACATTATTTTG